>CATIWO010348411.1:0-24035 GCA_949673435.1 Macaranga tanarius | reverse complement strand
TTGTCAAGCAGATGAACGTTATAAGAAGGAACAGAACAGAATTAACATTTCGAAGTGGCTAAGAAAATCTGTTTGCCAGTATGACAACTATAGCATGTCAATAGAGGGGTTAAAATCCTTTTTCAGAGATGTCAAGGTCTTCCATACATCTTCTTTGTGTATTATGAATTTTACTCAGAAAATTTTTCTTCATCCCTATGGTGAAGACAAGCTAGTGGATGGCTGATTATGATTTTATGGTTTCTGTGCCTGCAATTGCTTGCAGGATAAAATTGACAAGAAGATGGTCGATCTCTTACCCAAGTTTGAAATGGAGGAGCAGCAGATCCCTACTACGGATCCTCTCAAATGTTGTGTAAGGGAAAAAAATTACAAATTGAATGAGTCTGATAATTGTGGAGACAAACAAGTCTCAGTGAAGCATGATGCCACTTCCCATCATAAGACCCAAGATGATGTTGGACAGTTAAATATGCAAGTGGATGAGGACATTGACTTTCACAGAGAAATCATAGACCTAGAATGTGATTTTCAGGAGTCAAGGTAAGTATTTTACACTTTGTAGTATCTTGTGGGTTAACAGAACTAGCAACTATTATTGTGGTTGGTGGTCTTATGGGTTTGGTATCAGTTTCACTAGCAACTAATGAGGTAAATTTTACAAGAATTTTGAAACTGCAGCATGCACATTATTTGTTGGAAGCTACAACCAATAGACTCAATAGTGTAATTGTGATTCTTTTGATTCAGCCAAAAACAGAAACAAAGATCATGTTGGGTAAAAATGTAATGAAACGAAATTTTGACAGAACATTGAACTGAAATTTTTTGCTAATAAAAAGTCGCTGCAGTCCGTCAATCATGCACTAAATGTTCAAGAAGTGCTCCACAAGATAGATAACCATAATGGAAAATATATGAATTCTATTTCATATTTAATTTCATCTCATAGAATATATCCATAGTCATGGAGTAACTAATTGGTTACATTAAAAATATCTCTTCTTCTGATTTGTCAAAGTTCTATGACTTGTGTGAAGATAAAAAGGTGTAATTTTGTAGGTGCTTGCAGGCATCTTCCCAGGAAGATGCAGAGGTGACTCTTGTTGAGGAAACCCCAGGATTGGGCTGCAATGATAACACATCTAGTTCAGGTTCCTTCTCAAAGGATGGAAATTCTAGTTTAACCATGATTCAGACATCTGTTGAATATACAGATCAAATGTCATCCTATTCATTGTCTCTAACAAAAGCAAGAAAGGATCCTGGCAAAGCCCCTTACTCGATGGCAGTAACTCCCAAAAAAGACTTCAATGCAAACACCAGCAGCCTGATACCAGAAGCCGAGTCTACTCTTAATTTGAGTGTTAATTCTCATACACAGAAAAGAAGGAAATCCATAGTTTTGCCATATATTAACCTAGTTGAAGGACAACCTGATTCTCCTGATGCCCAAACTCCTAGCTGTTTTAGGTCCACAACAAGCACAATCGCCAATAAAGATGCAAATCGCAGGATTGAATTTGATTCCGGGACTAACTGTGCAGAACCCCATTCCACAGAATCAAAAGCATCCCAAGTCCTGGCAACAGATAATTGTGCTCCATCATGCATCTCTTCTGATCCTGTCATGGAACAGAAATTGCGAATTTCTTGTTCACTCTGCAAAAGCCCTTTGGGTCTTCCTGAAAACCAGTTATACGTGAGGTGTTCATTGTCTTTATCATCAAAAGTTCACTTAATATATCTTTTAAGAGAAAGATTTGAGCATTTTAGCCCGAATAGAGCATCTGTACCTGTTCTCATAGTTAATAGTGCATCAATAGATCAGCGTCTCTGCAACAGTACACTTAATGGTAATACAAGAGGAGGGGTTTGGTGTGAGGAAGATGGGTGCGTTTTCAATTCTATCTATTGCCCCTTCTGCATCACTTCTAATTGCCTTGGAGTGCAAATCTTGGCGACTGATGCATCAAATGTTCAATTACTTAATAAGGTTTGTTTTAATGGGATATTGTCATTTTCTGGAAACCAAGAGTAGCACATCTTTGTCTTCTTTAACTGGACATTCTCTGTTAGTTTTTGTGCTTGTCATTATCCTGACTGTTGCTTGATATGCAGATGTTGTTATATTTTGATGGTGTGGAAATTCAGAATATTGAAACATCGATGGACAAAGCATCAACAGAAAAATCATCAAAGCAAAAGGTAACGCTACATATAGTTTGCAAGTTTTATCATTATAACATGGCTTGAATGTACAAGTCCCTGTTGTGCTATACTGTGATGAATAATAAGAAATGAAGAAATTAAAAATTCTGTCTTTGATCAGCTAAAATAGAAAATAAGCAATTGCAAACGGTTCTAGAGTTTAGTTAATGCCTCGGCCCATTAGCTACATTGTCTAATTAAGAGTTACAAAGCGTTTCTCTGCCTAATTGCAGCAAATGCAAGTTTGCAGTCCGAACGCAGATAAAATTGCTGCTTTGGATGCCATTGGTAGATTCTCATATTCCCCGCAGCAGAACTCTGGAGGTTGGAGGACTACAAGGGCGAAGGTAAGAAATCTATACAATACATGCATTGATCTTTTGATAACAACAGATTCTGCCGGGGGAAAATCTTACATTACATTTTTCTTGCCCTGCAGCTGAGACTGCCAAAGGGAGACCAACTATCAAATGGACAAAGCCAATACTGATGCAGGAGAGCACTTTATTGTACATTGCACATAGCCAGCTGAGATGGATAATTTTGCCACATTTTTGTTAATTTATTCACTTACAATGATAATTATTATAGATTTGCGATCGGGTCTGTCCTTTGTATCTAGTGCATATGAAAGGATAATACTATACATGGATTATTGTTAAGTGAATGCAGAGTAACTATCTCTACAATGACTGGATGCTGCGTTGCGTGCTGACTAGTGACTGGCTGACTGCACATGCATACTACGAGGCATGGACATTCTGTCTAATGAGGTTAACCTCACTGTTTGAAGGGATTGATTAGTAGGATTATGGGACAATTTTGGCTTTCCAGGCGTTTAGCCATTTAATCCGTTAAGAAAAGTTAAATTGTTGGCTTGTAAGTAGCATTTGCGTTTTTTGTTTATGGCGAGCGATTATGGTAGCAGAGGTCTGCTACTTCTACTGGAGCTTTATTATGATGTTGCTATCTGTAAAAGCACTTGTAACTGATTGTGATGGTGATCGTGACAAATTGTTAAATTTACAGTAGCCCTTTTATTATTTATTTCTTGGGCAAAAAAAACAAAAAAAGATATTGCCACATCTTATAATGTTTTATGAGAATCACATCGGTTTTTTTCTGTCAAGCCAAGTGCATATATATGAAAGGATATAAACATGTGGATCATTACCATCTTGTTCACTAATAGTCATAATTATTTACAGTGTTCGCCTTCAGTGCACACATACACAGTTTCTTTTTTCTGATCACGCAACAATGGTGAATAAAGAAAGGATCATGTAGCTGATACAATTTAATAAGGAATCAAGTTTTAGATTTTCCTTTTCATTAGCTGGTTGAATTGAGGGAAGAAACTGATCAAGCACCAAGAATCAATGAAGCAATCTCAAACCAAGAAACACTCTTTCAGACAAACCTAGTTAAATTGAAATTAGATCTATCAAAATATATTACATTGAAATTAGATTTATCAAAATATATATATCCTACAAGCCACAGTTGACATATTCATTCAGGACCTGAGAAAAGCCTACTAACATATATAAAATCTCTATATGAAAACTTTTTCCTACTATTTATGTTATCTTTGGTCCTATATTGTACTTTCTGATAATGGTTTCCCAATCGTCATCCGAACAAGTCATGTTGCTCAGCCTGCCAGTAAAGGTTATAGCTCACTGGGACTTCTGCTTTGCCAATCAACTGATCAATCCCTGCATACATATATTGACCATATATAAGCAATAAGGTCACTGGGTTATTACATATACAAGTGTATGCACAATTGCAAGAATGGTAAATAAGTATACACATATGATTGAAAACTGAATATATGCCTTGTATTGCTGCTGTTGCAGCAAAAGAAACCAAGATTCAAAATCTTGCATGCATGAAAATAACCACAACATTGGCATATATATTATGAAAAATGAAGAAAGCATTTAAAACAATACCTCCTATCTCAGGACTCTGAAAGTACATATGGTTAACCATGAGTTCGAAATTCTCATCTAGCTGAGTTTCATCAGGTTTAGTTTTCTTCTCTTTAGAATTCTCAGGTAACACCTCAACTTCAGAACTTCCATTGCTCGGTGGTGGCGGCGGTGGTAGTGGTGCTAGAGCTGATTTTTTTCTTTTCGAACGAGCTCTTCTGTTCTGGAACCAGTTATATACGTTTGTTTCTGAAATTGGGCCATGCAAAGAAAGCTGACTAGTTATCTCTCCGATCTTCTGCCTATCTGGAGTAGCACTAGATTGCTCAAAAATAGTCTCTAGAATGTGAAGCTGTTCTGGTTTTGGAGCCCACCTCTGCCTAGAAGGGATCTTGCTCAGAGTATATGAGAGTAATGGACCATTGTATATATTTGGCACCCTCAACCCTATAACAGATGACACCATAATTAACACTTTTGAAGGCAGTAACTAATGTCAATTGGGTGGTAGTGATCAAGTGCTTGGCTAACAGAGGCAAAAGTCACAAAATCAAATCAGGAGTTGCTAATCAATCAATACCCAAAAAAGAAGACAAGAGAAATCCAATTACAGAAACCAAAAAAGTTGGAAACTTTACCATGAAAAAACCTTAATTGATTCAAGCAATTGCAATTAAACCCACAAAACTATAGAAAGTAGGAGAAAAAATTACCAGAAAAATCGTTCTGGGCAGAGACAGCCTTGTGCATCTGAACAAGACTTTCACAAATAGTAGCATAAACAGAGATCTGTTTCCTAAGCATCTCCATCTGATCATCAGTCATCACTTTCACCCCTAACCCATCACCCAATAACAACCCATTTTGATACTGCTCCTCCCCCATGCTACTCATGCTGCAATTGTTGGCTGTGTGTTTAGTTTGCTGCGACTTGAAAAACCAGAGACATAGCAGTAATAAATAGTAGAATTGAAGCAACCGGCACAAAAATAAAAAAGGTCTTATGTTATGTTGGCGCATTTTAGCTTTGATTGCGCGGGTTTCCCGCAGTTCCCTTCCTTGTAAACTGTTGAATTCAACATCATCACATCCTTATTACCATCTCATCTTTAACTATATTTCTTTTCCTTAACGGTAGAGATTTCTCTTACCGGGAAACAGAAAAATCTTGAGCATTTAAATAATATAATTAAAAACCTTTTATTTTTCAAATATAAAATATTTAAATTAAATAATAAAAATTCAATACAATATTGAATATTGAGTATATAAAACTCTCCTCTGAGTTCAAAGAAAAAAATAAATAAATAAATAAATATATTCATCATCATCATTAGCTAGGATTTATATATCTTTTGTATTTTTGGAAGAATATTAAATTCGGACTAATATTTATGTGTATAGTTTGTTTAAGGTAAGTAAAATAAATTAATTATTTTGATTCCATTACTTTATTTTGGTTATGCAGTAAAATATGGGATTAAAATCTTGCTTGATATCATAATTCTAGCTGTTAATGACGTTTGTATATATATATGTTTTCTTCTGTTCGTTTTTTTTTTGACCAAAATCTTTTTGCATATTCTCTAATTAGTTGTAAATACTGCATCATATGTTGATTCAATACTAAAATCTTAGCTACTAATTTTGTTAATTTAACCTAACAATATTCATCCTCCCCTTTTTTGAGGCAGCAAAAACATTAATAAACCCAATAATATTCAATGTGTCTTTATCAATGGCGCCCTCTCCACCAGACAAGAAAATCTCATCACTAATCATGCCCCCACTAATTAAGTATTACCATGGCGACAGAGAGTGTAAGTGTGTAGGGTTTTTCTTTTTATTTTTTTTCCTTACATAAATTAAAATTAAAACAAAATCTAAGTTTGATTTTATTATATATCGAAATTATTCTAGTACTTGTTTTTTTTTTTATATATAAATAAAATTTAAACTTAAAATCTTACTTATAATTTATTAATATTCAGGTACACGTAGCTAGTTGAATTAGCGATGGACATGAGAATGATGATGATGAGACGTATGTTAGTTAATAGGAAGAAAATTGTGGATGAAAGGAAATTAATCTTAATTCTCGCCATAAATATCAGAAACGATAATAAGTTGATGCATCTAACAAATTATATCAAAGATTATATACGTCTCAAAAAAAAAAAAAAAACGAATATATATATATATGCACGTGTCAAAAAAAGTAATCTTTTCAATTTTTATAAATGCATATCAAATTTTAAAATTCGATAAAATTTAATATATTATTTGTAATTTTAGTAATTTAATTAAAAAATGTGAAATATTCATATGACATTTGAGATAAAGTAGTTAATCTCTATTTGTATAAGTTATACATTCACATCGTAAACCCTAATTATAAATAGTTAGCTACATTGTAATTTTTTTAAAAAATATAAAATGAGAATAAAATAAATTATTTAATTTATAAAAAATTATATTCATTTTTTTAGTTAATTATATGCCTTTATATTGTTAACTTGGTAACATAGTTTCCAATACAAACTAAATGAGCTGCAACATAAATAAAATACAGAGACAGAGAAGTGGGCCAAATTTGTATAAGTGAATAGATAAAGGAGTGGAAAATGTTTATAAAGAGGGTCCTGCTCCTGCATGATTTGGTCTACCACTTTCTTCTTTATTGAAAAGAAACGTATCAGGTTGAGGGTTTTTTTAGTGTACTTTCATACCGTACGTAGAATATCTATTTTTGCCATTTTGGAACTTTAGAAGAAGAACAAAAGGATTGTTAAATGAACGTACACAACAACACTTCTTCAACCCATGCGATCATCAAACTTCGTTTACAGTTTTTTTCATTGGCTTCTCCATTGTTATCGCTGAAATAAAACACTTGAAACTTACCTGACAATAATTATTACCCACACATTTTTTTTGGTCGTGTGCAGTATAGTACATTTGATACAAATTCATATTGGAGAGTTCGCAACAATATTAGTAGTTATCATCAATGATTACTACAATTGCTACAAGCTATGACAACTTACAATTACATATTATTAATATTACAAACTATAACAATTAAAGTAAGTATATATATATAATCCTAAGGGAGGCTTTTGCCTCCTTTAGGATTCAAACCTGGAACCTCGAGGTCTAGGCTTCATCCGCATTAGCCACACAATTTTAAACCATATGCCTAAAATAGTTATTAATAATTTGTATAATTTTTATAGCCATTCAAAGGTTACCTCATCATCAAAAATTACTCAGATTTTTGTTTTTTGTTGACTTTTTTTTTTTTTTTTGAAAATTAATTTTTTTGTTAACTAAACACCAAGTACAGTAGTTTTTCTTAGCACTAATACAAGTGGTTTAATTCCCCACTACAAGAGAAAAACTAAGAAGGGACCGGGGATGAAATCCTAATCTGCACATTTTATGTCTATACTTTTTGACATTTAAGTTAATCATAAGAAATAAATACAGTAATTTTTTCTAATGTTAGTAAAATAAAACCAATTAGCTTAATAATATATATTTTTTTCGAATTATATTAAAAACATACACAAAGACTAAGAACAGAACACATAAAGTATATAATAAAACACATACCACTGTAAAATTCCACCAGAACTAACCGATATTAGCACAATAAAACAATTAGAGAACCCATATTTTGACCGGCGAATTAAGAGTTGCGTGTGGGGCTTTGTTTTTGGTTGTTATATATACGCTTGTTTATACATGTATACAGCTCATATACTGACATTATCTTTATTATTTTTTGTGGAGAGGATAGCACCAAGAATTTACAGAAATGGAGGAATCACCATCATCACCAACACCCCTTTTGACTTCTTATAAGATGGGAAATTTGAATCTCTCCCACAGGTCAGTATCTGCAAAATGGTTCTTGAAAGAACTTGTTTATAGTATTGATTACAATAATACTATGTCATCGAGTGCCACAAGTCTTGATATGAATCGTCATGTAGGATTGTTTTGGCACCTATGTCAAGGTTGAGATCTTACAATCTCATAGCTCAACCACAAGCTATTTTGTATTACACTCAAAGGACAACAAAGGGTGGTTTCTTGATTGGAGAAGCCAGTGGTATCTCGGACACTGCTCACGGGTAAGTTCTACATGTGCTGCAGCATAACATGCTTACATCCAAGAAATTCCTGAGAGGCATGCTATTTTAGGATTCATATTTGGGAATCAGAATTAGAATAAAAATTTTAACAAATTATTTGATTTTCTATAGAATTGAAATCGAAATCAATATTAATTATATAATTATTATTTATATACAAAAATTATAATTATGAATATCTATAATAAAAAAATATATTTTTTTAAACTTATTTGTTATTTGCTAAAATATTATTATAATCTTAAAAAACTATTACAAAAATTATTTATTATTTTAATAAACATTTTTATTAAAATATTTTCATAATTATTTTATTAATTTATATGTTTTGTTTTATTTCTTCAAAAAATAAAATATGATAATATTTAAATATTTAATCAATCTATAATTGGTTTGGTTTTTGTAGGAAAGATAATTCATTTAATATGTAACCAAATGTAATGTTAGAAATCAGCATTATCCGTTCCATTTCTAATCCTCATTCTTATTTTTCATGAAACAAACCACCCTAGAATGAATCTCAATATGTAACCTACACTACCTGCTTTTTTCGAATAATTGAAGTTGTGGGAACACTCCTGGAGTTTGGACAAGCGAACAAGTGGAAGCATGGAAACCAATTGTGGAGGCTGTTCATCAGAAAGGAGGCATATTTTTCTGCCAACTATGGCATGCTGGGAGGGCTTCTTATAATTGTGAGTAACATATCTTTTGATGTTAAGAATGAAATAAGTTAAAGATTGTCCGGTTTGATTAATATTAAGCACCAAAATTCAAGTGTGTTGCATATTACACAGGTTTGCAGCCTAATGGACAGCCTCCCATTTCTAGCACTGACAAGCCAATAGCAGCTGAATTTTGCATCGATGGCACTACTCCGGCAGACTATCCACCTCCTCGTCGGCTCACGACTGAGGAGATTCCCCACATTGTCAATGACTTCAGAATTGCTGCAAGAAATGCTATAGATGCAGGTAATGCAGGGTAGCATAATACGATTTTTTTGCTGTAGGAATCTACACTCTTGATGCTTGAATTATTCATGGTTTCTGCTAGCATCCATGTGTATCTAAGAGTCATTGCAATTTGATTTGCACGCATAAAATATGATGTGTCTCCGACCCATTAATAGGTTTCTTCGTCTCTCATACCCTTAACCGTGATTGATTGTTCCTAAACATAATTTCATTCATTTCTTGCACCATATGCACGTTCATATGATCCCCTAGAGCCACAAAATCTTGCTTTTCATTCATTTCTTGCACCGTATGCACGTTCATATGATCCCCTAGAGCCACAAAATCTTGTTTATTTCTTATTGCATGATCAGATATCTGCACAAGGAAGAAAAGCAGAATTCATGGTTTACGTTGACAGGTTTTGATGGTGTGGAGATTCATGGAGCCAACGGTTACCTAATTGAGCAATTCTTGAAAGATAGGGTCAATGACAGGACAGATAAATATGGAGGGAGCTTAGAAAATCGTTGCCGTTTTCTTTTAGAAGTCATTAAAGCAGTATCAGATGAGATTGGAGCTGATAGACTTGGGATTAGGCTCTCGCCGTTTGCTGATTATAATGATTGCAGCGATTCCAACCCTGAAGCCCTTGGGCTACACATAGTTGAGTCACTGAACAAAAGTAGAATTTTATACTGTCATATGATTGAGCCAAGGATGATCACCCAATTTGATTCAGGGCAAACCAACCATAGTCTCCGGCCAATGAGAAAGGCTTTCAAGGGAACTTTTATCGTTGCTGGAGGATACACTAAAGACAACGGCAATGAAGTGGTCGCCAACGGAGGCGCTGATTTAGTTGCATTTGGACGTTGGTTTTTGTCTAATCCGGATCTACCAAAGAGAATCGACCTCAACGCTCAACTTAACAAGTACCATAGGACCACCTTTTATACATCTGATCCTATCATTGGCTACACGGACTACCCCTTTCTTGAAGCTAGCTAATAGCCAGCCCTCTCTACATTACAACAACTATTACAGAATAATAAGAAGCACCGTAATTATCAAACTAACTATTAGCCATTTATTTTTATAAATACAAAATCACGACGGCCAAAACATCGGTGAGGCTGTCTTATAAAGAGCACATTGATTTTCCTTGATAACGGCAATTATATATTCAACATCCCTCAACAATCTTGTAATTCTTAATAGATGGCAAAATACCAGCAATGAGCTTTTTTTAAAAAAAAAATAACAAGGCAGGTCACAACATATTTCGTTATTCCACATATTGTCTTAATATTCAAAGGTCAAACCTACTCATTTGACGCTGGTGGTGTTAATTTTCTAGCATTGTAGCGAGATTGCGGAACCCAAGAAAGTAAACAAATTCTAAAAAATACATTTGTCTGAAGAAAAAAAACCGCAATCATAAGCATGCACACAGATTATGCTATCAGGTAATAGATCCCACATCATTCTGATTTCACGCAACAACAGGTGGTCAACTCCAATGATCCAAAAGTGAACCAACAACATTCTACTACAGGCTCAGGTGTTAAACTGATCAAGCAACGAATACATGCAGGCATGGACCACACAAGGTCAAACAAACTACCTTGAATTTCAAGCAGACAATCAATAAACAAAAGAAATCAAAAAACACATTACTCCCAAAACAATTATGCGGCAATTGCCTAAAACAAAAGTTTTTAGTGCAACAAAAAGACAAATTTTTTTATAAAACCTCATCAACAAAAAGAATAAAAGAGACAACATTTTAAAACAGCATAAAACATAGGGGGAAAAAACCTGCAAACGAGAGACTGAAAAGACAAATTACTAGACCGCACAGCTGCAACAAATAATGTAGACTAACGATATCTAGTACAAATTTGCTCAAGCGCATGCATATCACTTTGCGAACATTTACTAATCAGGAGCTAGCATGAAAACAAAAGTTGTAGTTCTTGAAGGATACCAACACCTGTTCGGACACTAAAACACATGGCGAGATGCAAATATCATGGTAGATGGTGCACAAATGGCAAAAAGAAAATGAAACAAAATGTTTGAATCAAAAAAAATAAAAAAGGAACACATTCTCTACAAAAGATAACCACTTAGCTAAATCATTAATTTTGGAGCAGAGTACACGGAGGCAATATCCCTTCTACAACTATTAAAATTTTTTTCCCATGAGAGAAGGATTGAAAATAATAAGGGAGCAGAGAAATCCTTCTCCTTAAAAGACAAGTAACGAAAAAATTAACAAGCAAATATCCCAACCATTAACATGAGTTGTTGTTCAAACATTGTCACAGCCTACATGACTATGCTATTCTTCTTGCCCACTTCCTACTCATCGTCATCCTCCTGCATTAATTGAGGAGTGCCAAAGTCAGCACAATAAAAACAAACACTTTTAACCACATGACAAAAAATATATTCCAGTAACACAGTTTCAACAAACCTCTCCACTGCCTTCTTCATCTTCATCATCGTCATCATTCACCTCAGAAACTGATTTCTCAGACTCCTCTTCATCCTTGGGTCCTTCAGCCTGACATTCACAAAAAAAGCAGATAACTCATTATCAAATCCAGAATTTTCAAGACAGCTGAAACTTAATGCCAATGCACCAAAAACAGTTTGCATAATCACCTGTCCCTTGTTATATGCTTTCAATTTCTTCTCATATTCTACCTTACGCTTCTCAGCCTTGGCAACAAATGGTGCTTTCTCCTGCAATTTTAAGTCACCCATTTTAGTCAACTGAGCACATTAAAAATCAAAAATATAGCCACATAATGCCCAAAAAAAAATCTTACAGATTCAGATAATGACTTCCATTTATCTCCTCCAGCTTTGCCAACCTAAATATTTTTTAATCACACACACAGACCACAAAAATCAATAAATAAAGTAAAAAAAAAAATCTTAAATATCCAACTTTATTGGGGGAAAAAAACTCACAGCAGCAACAGATTTGTTCTTAGGATGCTCCTTTTTGTACTGCTCTCTAAACTCCTCCCTGCAGTAATCAAATTAAAAAAAAAATCAAATCTTTAGTCATCAAAAAGATAGTTAACCATGGGGATGAAGAAACAGCAAAAAAGGAGAGCGATGAGTACATGAAAACGAAGAAAGCACTGGCTGGCCTCTTTGGCTTGTTAGGGTCCTTAGCTGCCTTACCAGATTTCTTGGCAGCCTTAGCAGGCTTCTTGTTCACGGAGAGCCTATCGCCGCAGCATAAATAACCACATGAGACACAGAGAGATATATCTATATGCACAAAAAACATTCAACAAACAAACAACAACAACATCTAAACAAAGTCAACGCCTTTCTCCAGATCTAAGATCTACAAAGCCGCGATTAGCATGTTTTAACAGTAAAAAACGATAAAATAAGGAAAATAATTCGAAGATTTAAAATTAAAAAAAAAAAAAAAAGGAACTCACTTGGTGCTCTTGGGTTCAGCCTTGGATTTACCTCCTTTCATGGCGAATCCTGCAAAATCAAGAGCAGATCAGCTGAGAGAGCAATAAAAATCGGAGGAAATTGCAGAGAATCGTGGAGGAATCGGTGGAAATTACCTGTGATGGTGAGGTAGGGTTAGGGTTTGGGGGGGGTGTGAAATATGAGGGAGAGGGGGGAGGGTTTGATAAGGTGTAAAAGGCGGAGATATTAATAAGTCTGAAGGGGAAATTGAAATTCAATTGCGCACGAAATGAAATTGTGGGGTTTAGGCGGGATTTGGAAATTTCATGACACGTCACTGATCCGTGTGCTTTAGAATTATTGGATATGCTTCTCTCTGTCTTTGTTCATTTGTGTTTTCTTTGTGTTTCTTGCCTCTCACAAACACCTCGCTGTGTAGATAGATAGACACAGAGTGCCTCTTTTTGTTTTTAGATATTTTCTTTGATACTAATATTGTTGGGTCTCGGGTCAACCCCCACCAGCCCATCTTTCATGGGCTACTCTAACCCTCAATTCCACTTCTATCCTTGTTATTTTTTTACCCTATAATATCTATTTTTTCAAAATTAATACATGACTAATTTTGTTCCATTTAAGTAATAATGGAATCTTCCAACATATCAACAAACACAATTGCATATAGATCAAGTGACAAAATATATGGACATATACTGTGGAGTCCAATAATTGAACCTTCACCCCCTTAATTTCTCTTCTTGTGGTGTTATAATTTAACCACTCCATCTAGATACTCAAAAACAATTGCATATATAATATAACAGTTCAAAATTTAATAAGTGATAAATTTAATAAGTGATAAATCAGTATATATCAACTGATTTCAACTATTTATATAATTGTAATTAATTAAAACAGCTTTAACTCAACAAGTGATAAGATAATACTATTTAATAACTGATTCCAACTATTATAGGATACTAATTAAACCTGCAATTGATCGAACTTAATAAGCAATAAAATAGCATTTTGCACATAATTATAATTAAATAAAGTTGTCATTTTCTCTATTAACACTATAATGTCAAAATAACAGGTAAATGGTTCAATTTTTACATTCCCTCCTCTCCAAGTTCAAAAAGAACTATTATTTTTCTAAAATATAATTTATAATTTAAAACAAACAAACAAAATTCAGTTTGTAATTTTTTTAAAATTTTATCCTGTTAAGTTATAAAATGGTTGATCCAGTTATATAAACAATATATAAAATAATTATGTTGATCACTCGTGATTAGGAGTGAGTACGGTTTGGTTTGGTTCGAATAGTGCAATTATCCATAATTGCTCCATACTATCGGAGATTTAAAAATTAAAACTAAAAAATTGCTCCAAATTTTCGGTTTGGGACAGTTCGGAGATTAAAAAATTCAGTTCGGATATCGGTTCTTCTCCACATTAGAAATTTTGGTTCGAATATCGATTCTTCTCATAAATAAAAAATTAAAAAAATAAAGATATAATTCAAATCAAATTATTAAACTACAAACCATTTCATAATTTTATTATAAAATTAAATAACTTTTAATAGTTTTATTTATCATTATTTTTTTATCATCAAAATTTTATTAACATATATACAATGCACTCTAATATACCATACAATTGTTAATATTTTTATGAAAATATTTATATAAATACTATATATCGTAGAATAATAATAACAGCTCCATAACTATTAAAAAGTATATTACATTAGAATTTTATTATTGAATATAAATTTAAATATTTCAACATAAACTATATTATAATATTTTGAAATGCTATTTACTAATTTAATATTTATTTTAGTGTGATTTAAAATAAATTAATTAATGATTGAAATTTTTTATTTCAAATAATTAAATTGATATTTATTATTTTATATTAAATGTTAAATTGGTAGGTCTATTATTAATAAAATGACTATAAAAATTGAAACTATATATATATACACTCTAATTCTATTAAATTATCAGTTATATTTCAGTTCTTCGGTTCAATACAATTCAGAGCGGTTCGGGACGGATCTCAGTTTATAGAATTCAAAATCTCCGGACCCGTCACATTAAATAATTTTTGAGACAATTCGGTTCGGAGAAAATCAAACAAACAGTTATCATAAATTTTTAATTTAATTTTTCAGAATAGTTCGAATTTTCCAAGACTCATGCTCGACCACACTGGTGATAATGATAAAAAGGACTACAACAAATAAGGACTAATTATTGTGTATAGTTTATTAATTAACAACAACTATTAGTTATGTACGATTATTAACAATTGGACCAAAATAGTAGATGCATTTTTATTTACGCAAACACACATATATTGAAAACGACATACCATTATTAATTGCATAACACAATTTCATTGGAAGATAAAAGTAAAATATCATTACACACCAAGGTAGGTTGGTACGAATAAGTAAAATTTTCGGACTTTTTTTTTTGGAGGATAAAAATTTTCGGATTTTAGTATCATATTTTAGTGGGAAAAAATACAGAGTTATCTTATTATGTTACCTATCTAAAACATAGAAATTCGGAACAAAAAAAACACACACACACAAAAACAAGTCATATGACAATAGCACTTATAAGCGGCAAGATTCAGCGAGTATTAAAGTATTTGGCGACCACGACACTAAATATCCACTTAAAAATATAAATTTGAGTGGCTTAAGTCAAAAATGGAGTCACTACCCGGATAAAATTTAGGACGCATTGTACAACAACTGGGTCACACATAGGGATCCAGCAACCGTTCTCAGATACTGGGTCCGAAAACTAGATACGGGCTTTTGAATGCCCACCTGACATTGCGATCGGCCTCTCGTTTGTATTTTGTGTTTTATTATTTTTAATTATTTTTAAAATTTGAGTACAAAATTGCAATTTCCTTCAAACAAGTTTCAATTTTCGCAATTTAATATAAGTTTGTCAGTTATCCCATTTTCATATAATTTAGCACATCACAACATATATCGATCTCAATACCATCATCCATCCATGAATAACAATGAACGAACAACAAAAATAAATTAAATGCACACATAAAAAAAAAAAAAAGGATGATAAATGAATTACAACCAAACACACATATTAAAAAAAATAGAAATTAAGCTAAATGCTAAGCCAATCGTAGCAGCCCGCATGGTTACTACTATATATACTTGCAATAATTCATTAATTAGTATGTACAAGAGAAAAAAATAACCTACACAAAATAAAAAAGTTAGTACCTTATAAATAAAAAATAACAGCACAAATAAAGCATAATTAAAAAGACATAACTACAAAATAAAATATGTCTAAATTCGTACGTGGTATATTCATATGGACATCAAAAATATGATTGAAATCTACAAAACATAAATTATCATGAAAAAAAAAAAAAATCAAACCACGTAGAGGCGGTGCTTCATCACTAAGGCACCACCTCACCATGATGAGGCTAAGAAGACTTCGTCTTAAGAAGTATATGCGTTGCCTCAGTGACCTTTGGTGCATAAACAAAACGAACAAAAATGGCAATTCAAACTTATATTTATTCTAAACACGTATATATATGCCTATAAGTCTATATCATGAGCAGTTGCCACTTTAAAAAAAAAAAAAAAAAAACTTACATGCAAAAATGCAAAATTCTATAATAAACAACATATACAACAAATTTTTTTTGTTGTATCTAAGATTCCCAAACCATGCAAAAGTCTCAAACATATTATGTAATATGAAGAAATTAAGAGATGATTAAGGAATAAAAAACCCTACCATTGACAAATGAATTTGGCTTCTATGTCTTTGCCCTCAAACTTTGTTTATGCAACAAAAAGTAGTCTCATACAGTGTACAACCAATTCCCAAGTCCTTTAACAATTGATTTTTTGAGGTGGTGTATGATTTTTTTTGTGTGTTTTGTTCTTCAGAACCTCCCTTCGAAGCCCGTTCCTTATTTCTTTTCGTTATTTTTCTCTTGGTGTTTTCTTTTTTCATTTTTTTTTAAAAACGTTAATGGCTCTTATCATTTTTTTTAGCCCCCTCTTTTTCCTTCTTATGATTATCCTCTTTATTATTATTATTTTTTATCTTTATCCATCACCACCTTCCCCATGATCCTCCCCATATTATGCAACACTTTAGCCATGATTTTTTGTTTCAAAAAATGTGGTCAAATGTTGGAGTGAGTTATGTAGAATGTGGTCGGCCACATTATGCTAAAAAAAATAATCTCACGTTAATGAGGCGTCACCTCAGTGCCCAGAAGCGACGTCTTTGTGTTGAGGCAATCCATAATTGGCGCCTCTTTAATGGGCTTATGGTTTTTAATGGCTGTGTTGGGCTGTGAGCTTGTTAGATGGGCTGTGACTTCAGCCTTTACACCGTTTTGACTAATTTTACTTGGATTTTCATTATTGGGTTTTCGCTATTGGGCCGGACCAACTCAAGTGTAACCCGCACTATAAATAAGATTATTTTTTGTATTATTTTATTTTTGGAAAGGTCGGCCCAGAGATTCTTAAACATGGGCCGTTTGTGGCATAAACTTATGGGCAGCCCAAACTCAAAAAGCGCAGCGTCTGTTTGGATGATTGAACAAAACGACGACCTGGCTACTTTCCTTTTCCTTCCCTTTCCTTCCCTTTCCTTTCTCTGCGCGGCCAGTTTCATATTTTCTGCGACTGCCCTTTTATTCCCTCAGTAGGTGATGTTTTTTTATTTCAGCTCTGTTTTTTCTCTTTATTTAATTTTTATGTTTTAGGCATGGAATTGCGAGCCATTACTTCAAGATAGGGTTTTTCTAGTCTTCCTTGTAAATTAGGGTTTCTTGGTAGAACAAGCATTAGTCCTATTGAGATTTTGCGATGCAATTAAATGCACATAGAACGAACTGGGTATCACTTATTTGGCAATTTAGGTCACTGACCTTTTGGTTCCTGAACTTATATATAAAAAAAAAATATTTTTTTTCCCTTTGTTTCTATTGTTTAAGTTAATGCTATTTATTTTTTATTTTTATTTATTTATTTATTTATTTTTGTGATTGTGGATATAGGTTTTTAGTGCTCAAGCTAGAAGTTGAAGCTGCTCTTTTAGCACAATTTTAAAGATTTTTTTTTTTTAAAGCTTGTCCTGTTTCATCATGTATTTGGACTAATAATACAAACATAAATAGCAAACTTAAAATGTGGATAAAGCTAGTGTTCTTCTTTGTATAATGTGCAAAGTCAGGTGCATATGATGACTTACACTTGATCTCTGAACTTCAGGTAAGTTCACCTGTTGATAATTCATGCACTGATGCTCCTGGCTTTGCACCCTGATATGGTTGGTCGGTCTTGTAAAATAAAATTAGGCTGCATTATTCGTGTTTGGGTTTATGCTTTTATTCCGCATTATTGGATTTTGCTTTTGGTGTTTTGAGATGATTGCAAAGAATAACCTGTCTTGCATTTATGCCATTAAATGGCAAAGTCAGGGAGCAATGGCATGCCCATTGCATTTCCTTTTTGAGGCCAGGGTCTATGTTAATGCCTTATTTGTGTAGGACTGTTTACACTAACTGGTTCCTCGTCAGGTCAGATATTCCGTAGAGAGAGTGTGACGAACTATGTGACAAGCCTAAGCTGCTCCTCATAAAGGCTGCCATGTCGTTGGGAATTGAATTGATGCATTTTAAAACTTGTTGAACTTACTTTGAATAAGAACAAATATTGTTGTAAAGGGACAAAATGAGTTTCATTTGAAGAGCCAGCTTCAAGATTTCAAAATGAGTGAAGGCTGCTTTAATAATCCAACTGCAGTTTCATTTCTGAAAAAATGTTTTTTTTTTTAATGTGGTCAATTCATAGATCTGTTAGAAATTCTCTGTTAAGATGTTATTTTCTGTATCTAAAGGTGATTGTAAATAACTTGATTACTTAGTTATTTTTATCTTATATGTTGGTCTGCAGTGAAGGGAAATGGGTACTAAATCCAAGAAGACCAATGTAGCTAAGAGGGACGTGTTCAAATGGTCAGAACGCATGGATGATGCCTTCATTGATGCACTTGTCCAACAACAAAGACTTGGAAACAGAGTTGATAATGTTTTTACAACAGCGGCATATGATAATATGCTAAGGGAATTGCGTGAAAAGATTGGCATGCCATTTCAGAAAGATCACTTGAAGAATCGTTTGAAAAGCTTAAAACATAACTTTAAAGAGTGCTTTGACCTTTTTAATGGTGTGAGTGGTTTTGCATGGACTCCAGAAACAAAAATGTTTAGTGGAAAGCCAGAAGCTTGGAAAGCATTTGTAAAGGTTTGTTGTTATTCTTTCAGAACATGAACCAAAAATTGTATTGTTGTATGCTCTTTTTGATGATGCTTGGTATTTGATTTATTCTTGTGTCAGGCAAAACCTGAGGCAAAAAAGTGGATGACTACACAAATTGCCCATTATGATAAGTTGGTATTTCTTTTTGCTAAAGACAGGACAAAATCTAATGGTGATAAGAATGCAAGGCAGAAAGCAAGCCAATTAGTTCTAGGTTCCAGCAGTGGCCATTTTTTCGAAAATATTGACAGGCAGAACGAAGTTACACTTAATCTGGATCTGGAAGACTTAAATGAGATTAATGATGGCACAAGTCAACTAGCAACCCCTGTTGAAGCAAATTCTCAGGCTGATTCTCAAGCACATTCAGACTCTGCAACATCATCAAAAGGCAAAAAACGGAAAGCCCTAAAAGATGTTATATTTGAGAGAGAGTTTAAAAGCATAAGAGACGCAATCAAGGACGTTGCGGAGGCAATTAGGGAGGGGAATGCTATTGCAGAGAGAGGACGCCCTCGCGTTTACTCAGAGCAGGAAGTTTTCACAGAATTGGTGAGAATAGGAGTCGAAAGGCAGTTGCGCTACAAGGCTTACACTTTCCTTATTGCAAATGCTGGGAGGGCAAGGGCATTCTTTGGTTGCCCAACTGAGGAACGCAAAGAATTTTTGCTGCAGATGATGTACAGTCCTGAAGACTCTTGACAAATTGTGGTGTTGGGTTGGAGTGAAAGTGGATATTTATATCATTTTAGGTAATTGTCATATGGTAGGAGATAGGACAAGTAAAACCATAACTCAGATTTGTATACAATGGTGATTGATGGACCCAACACCAAATTTTGTGATGTCGTCTACTGCTGGATATTTTATTAGATGTATCATAATTTTTGTATAGTAGTTATGGTTTATTTTTTCCCTCTCAAGTAAACTTGACAAAACATTTGTGAGTTCTCAACTCTTGTCCAATTGGCATTATTGCATTAAGAACAAAAAATTGCCACCAACATGTTCGAGGAGTTTGAATTCTTAAAGATAAGATCTGAAGTTAAAGGTGCCAATATTTGAGTTTTTGCGGCAGTTTTAACTTTTCCTATGCCCACATGGTTGGAAAGCTAGTGAAGCCGTGATTGCTCAGCACACCAAGTGTTCGATAAAAGTTGTGTTAGTCATTGCCATTCATATGGGTGTATAGTTTCTGTCTTTTTGATTTCTATTACGAAGAAAATGGCTTGTAAATTCTTGAACATGAGCTTGTGTCCCATAAACTACTCAACTTTGATGGCATATTCAGATACAAAAACATACTACAGAAAAAAGCTACCCAAGAACCTTCGTGCTCCTCGTCGATCCAAGCTTCCTCCCGACTTTGGGGTTAACTTGTTTCTTAAAAAGCCAACCACTGGCACTGACCCCTTGCAAATGGACTCATTGCTAGATTACGAATGTGATGGTGATCTAACCCAAGAAGAACAAGGGCAAGATGGCGATATTGTTTGGGAATCAGATGAAACTGAAGCAATATCATCTCTTTTCCAAGGAAGAATCCCTCAAAAGCCTGGAAATTTAAACAGAGCAAGGCCTCTCCCTCTCCCCCTTCCTCACAAGTTAAGACCTTTAGGATTTCCTTCTCCAAAACAACCCATTAAAAATGTTTCTCCATTGATAATCTCTTCTAGAGCATCTATTTCCACTCAAGTTTATAAAAATCCGCGCTTTCTTGTCAGTTTGGCCAAGCAGATTAAATGTCTTAAGCTCGATGATGACGTTTCTGTGATTCTTGATGGTTGTGCTCGTTTCTTGCGTAAAGGGTCCCTGTCTTTAACAATTCGAGAGTTGGGTCATATGGGTCTTCCTGAGAGAGCTTTGCAGACCTTCTGTTGGGCTCAGAAAGAACCTCAACTTTACCCTGATGATAGGATTTTAGCTTCTACTGTTGAGGTTTTGGCAAGAAATCAAGACCTGAAACTGCCAATTGACTTGCACAAGTTTACTAGTTTGGCAAGTAGGAGTGTTATTGAAGCAATGATTAGAGGATTCATTAAAGGTAGACGCTTTAAGGTTGCTTTGAAGCTTCTCTCTGTTGCCAAGCATGATGGTAGGGTTTTAGACCCTAGTGTTTATGCAAAGTTGATACTTGAGCTTGGAAAGAATCCAGATAACTACGAGCTTGTTGAACATTTGTTGGAAGAACTCGGGGAAAGAGAAGATATAAATTTAAGCCATCAGGATTGCACTGCTGTAATGAAAATTTGCATTAGGCTTCAAAAATTTGAGCTTGTGGAGTGTCTTTTCAGTTGGTTTAAACAATCTGGACAGGAGCCAAGCGTAGTCATGTACACTACTGTGATTCACAGCCGTTATTCGGAAAAGAAATATAGAGAGGCATTGGCTGTGGTCTGGGAAATGGAGGGTTCAAACTGTCTGTTTGATCTTCCAGCTTATCAAGTGGTTCTAAAGCTTTTTGTTGCTCTAAATGATCTATCCAGAGCTGCAAGATATTTTTCAAAACTTAAGGAAGCGGGTTTATCTCCAACCTATGGTATATATAATGACTTGATTAAAGCTTACATGGTGTCTGGGAGGCTCGCAAAGTGTAAGGAGATTTGGAAGGAAGCAGAGATGGCAGGATTCAAGTGGGATGACTAAATGACAAGGGCCTTGTTGCAACTTGAGAGAGAAATAAGGTCAGGTTTTTGAAGGTTCCTGTGTCTTTGTATGCGACAAATCTATATATGATTGTCACTTCTTTCAATCTAAATTCATGTTTTAATGTATATTTTTTCTTTTCAAAATGAGAAACTGATTTTTTTGTTGCAGTATAAGTTCTGTATGCTTGGCTGCAATTACACCATCTATGCTAAAACATGCGCGCAAAACAGACTTGGATAATTTATATAAAAAACATGAGTTCCTTTGGATGAGTTAGGAAACAATTCCATTATGATCTGGTTCCCTCATGAAATGAGCTGAACAATTCTGTAAAAACATCATTGCTCTTGCCTTGCTCAACTCAATTTATCCAATCCAGTGCACAAATCTTTCTGATCATTACATTTCTTTTATAATGGTCCATCATACACTGTTTATAAAAAAAAAATCATAAATATATGTTCATAATTCATATATATGTTTGTAAGTTTTGCTGAGTCCATAAATAATTATAATTCACGTTTTGATCTGCCAACCTGCACCGACGGAATACATCGAACCAAGCATGAACATGCATACATAAATAGATGGCTCCTTATTTGGGCACTAGCAATTTCTTATGACCTTCTCAATACACTTCAGCTTTTGAAATGCAATAATGAACAGTCTTTTCCTTCCAAATATCATCTTCAAGGTACGTTTCATAGAAGCTTACTTCTCCATTTGCTGTTACAGTAAGACCAATAGTGCTTCGTGTGCCATAACGCCCCTGTACAAAAAACAAATTACCTGTAATAGAAATGCCATAACTTCCATTCAACCAATTGCGACGTTTGTCTAATATGTTTACCAGTGGGGTGTCAACTTCAACAAATATGGAGCTTAGACTGTATTCCCAATCAAGGGAACAAATTCCAGGCAACCTGCTTTTCTCAGCTTTCATTGTGTTTCTCATTAGATTTTCAAGCATCTCTTCAACAGGTATTTCATCTTCTCCGTATTTGTCGAGCTGCTCCTTAAAATTCAATTTCAAGCGCTGCACCTAAATGGGAATCAAAAGATCAATCGAATATTTTAGGAATTAGAAGTTATTCATCTGTGTTCCTTGTTTATCAGAATTCAAAAAAGAAAAAGGAACAAGTGTGCAAAACCTTGGGCCAGGGGGTGTCGAGCTTTCCATTTGAAAGCACATGAATTCCAGGAGGAACCTCTTGAATGATAACAGGTTCAGCTTTGGGTCTGTTGGAGATATAAACCATGCTTTTTGATAACATGTCAGCTAATATCAGGTTGAAACCATTGTACTGGTGTGCCTCTTTCGCCAGCATTTCCGCAAATTCCTTCGGACTTTTTGCGCTCTGTAATCATGCAGGAGAACAAAACTGTTTGAAGTGATGCAAGCACATGCTAGAAGTGGTTGTAGAATCTCAATTTTTGTTACCTCCAAGAAAAGGACAGGAAGCTCCCCACGGCTCGTTGCCTCAGGTGAAGTATGAAGCTCCAAAACATTTGTAAGAAAAGCAACTCTGCCTGCCCTTGAACACCCCATCCATGTTCCTCCTGCTACTGCATCTCTTCCTCCCAATACATCGCATCCTTCCCACCACGCCACCGGCTCAGTTGGCCTGTATATATATAGATGCACACCATCACATCACATCACAGGTAAAATGTACATAAGAAAATAGAACACAAAACCCGTAAAATGTAGAACTTGCCTGTTGTGATATTCATCTCTGTTCAGCAAAAGAAGAAGAGGGTAGAGAGGGTGAGCTTGCCAAACAAATGCAGCTATACACATAGCTTAAGCTTTAACACTTTGAGATATTGGATGCCTGGAGTAAGATGCATGACTATGTTATATATGGGCGTAATTAAGGATAACTATCAGCTGCTTTTGCATGCCTTTAGTGCTTTGGCACCACCTGCCCTCTATGGGCCAATATTGTCATATATATCTGGTAAACTATAAAACGCACGTAAATAAAAATATGAATTAAATATAGGACGGTGATAGGTGTCTCGGACAGAAACGGAAAAAATTTGTCGTCTAATACGCTAAATTGTTGTTTTAATCCCTCATTTTACAAGGGAATAATATATTTTTTAAGGGTTAAAATGATAATTCTTGTCTCGGACGACGGATTTTTTCCGTCTCTACCCACCCATACAAGAATCTTTACCCTTAAATATAAATGTATATACCTGATAATTTTAGCTAGCTCTAAGCCAAAATAAGGATATGGATGACTGTGATTAGAAAAGAAAAACAAACAAATAAAACTGGTGGGCTAATGGTTTTTTCTAT
>CATIWO010348405.1:0-15713 GCA_949673435.1 Macaranga tanarius | reverse complement strand
AATAAGGATTTAGTTAAAAATATAAATTCCTTATCTGATAAGGATTTGAATTTAAATTGTTATTATTTAAAAGAGTTTTAAATATATAATAATTAAAATTCGTTTTTAACTAAAACCCTAGCAGACTTGTATATATATATACATGGATTATATGTAAGGGTTACATATATGTGGGTGATATATATTTCAATTATTTTCTACCTTAAGGATACAGAAAACATTGAGAGAGAAAAGAAAAACCCTAGATTCGTTTTGAGAAAATGAATTTGAACTAGCATTCAACAAGATCGTTCATTTTGTTTGTTTGTGTGTGGATACTTATAGAAGGTGGTCGTTTTTTAGAAAGGCAGCACCTTTAAAGATCCGAATAAACCAAGACATAGTACTTGAAGGCTTGACGAATCGATCTATAAGAGGTAAGTTTCGTTTATCCTTCCTTCGATTTTTATGAAACGCATGTGATCCTTGGTGGGTTAAGGGTTATAAAATTTTAATTTTCGCTGTGTTTTTGTTCCAATTAGATTGAGATATTCTGCCCGTAACCCAACTCTCAATAGAAGGATAATTACAAATTCAACAGGAGTTTATTTACATACAAATGATATTCAAAGAATAAATATGAAAGAAACAAGAATTAGCTTAGTGAATTTTCAAAATGAATTTGCTTTATAAAGTCTCTAACTCTTCAAGTGATGTCTTGAGCTTGTATTTATAGTGGAGGGTCAAAAACTAGCTATTAGAGTCCTTAAAATTTGTCCCAACACTTCTCCATCTTCATTTAATATTTCTTTCACTTTTTGCAGGATTTTTGATGCTCACGGACGTGAGGGGAGGGCTCACAGTTGTGAGGTTCAAAAGTATAGCCGTTGGAGCTTTGAAATAGTCATTATAAAGGCTATCAGCTCACTCGTTATGCCGCTCACAATCATGAGGGTGCTCCTCACAACCATGAGAGCAGATCATGAGCGGCACTGCCATTTTCATTAATTTTGGCTTCTTAAAAGCCTCAGATTCGTGACGCTCCTCAGGATCATGACCAGGACCATGAGGGGCACTCCAACATCAAACAATTGGGTTCTTTTGCCTCTAAAACTTGGTCTAATAAACATGATTTTGATTTAACTAATAATCACACTCGAATGCATAAGTTAGCAATCAAAATTAATTACTAAAGTCAATCAAGGTTAATTTGAGATTGATCAACATATTGATCATGCAAAGGGTCAACACACCCACACCAATCTTATTACTAAGATTGTGTACAATAAAGTGTTTTAAGGCTCAACACCAATTTTACAATCAATGTCTTTTTGTAGGCTTAATACAAACCTTTCACCAAGTGTTTTTTAAACTTAAACTTAAACTTAAACTTTTCAAGTGTTTTCAAGACTCACATTTAAACCTTTACAATTTAAGTATTTTTAGAAGGCTCAACACCAACTCAAAGAGAAAAAACCTCACCACCCACTTTCTTCAACCCCAAAAAATAAGTAGACGAAAGAATCCTATCTCTAAAATTCATCCAACTCTCATAAGAAGGGCACTCACAAACTTAATAAGAGTTTGTTAATAATAAAAAGAATTTACAAAGGAAAATTATAAAAGAAACAATAATTGGCTCAATGATTTTTCATAATAGATTTGCTCCATAAAGTCTCTAACTCTTCAAATGATATCTTGAACTTGTATTTAAAGTTGGTGGGAGGGGGCTAAAATATAGCTGTTGCAACTTTGATTTTCATTCCCAACAAACCTCCATCTTTATTTAATATTTCTTTCACTTTTTGTAGGATTCAAACAACTCACAATCATGAGGAGGAGGCTCATGATTATGAGGATCAAAAAATATAGTTGTTACCTCTGAATAATGACCGTTTGGAGCTTTTCAGCTAGATCATAAGTCTACTCATGATAATGAGCATCCTCACGATCCTGCTTATAGTTATGAGTAGGGACTACTACTATCTTAGCTAACTTGCTTCAATTCTGCTTTGATTCGTGGGTGCTCCTCATGGTCGTGAGGGGCATTGCAAGGTTCTAAAACTTGATTCTTTACCTCCAAAACTTGGTCCAATGAACATAACTTTGACCTAAATTATAATTACACTCAAATGCACAAGTTAGCAACCAAAATTAATTGTTTAAGTCAAAACTAATGTTGATTTAAGATTGATCAACACATTGATCATACATAGGGTCAACAGTATGGACATATTAAAAATATGTTTTGATATAACTTAAATGAAACCTTAATTAAGATGAAAGGGAATTTCTCCCTTATGGCGATGTGAAATTAAACTCAGAATTTTTTAGTGTCATAATAAGAATTTTTATCAGTTAACTACTAAATCTTGCCCCATAATTTACTATTTTGATATAAAACTTATCCCTGAAAACAAAAATCCCTAATCTCTATCTCTTATTTGTATATTCTTTTCCTCATCTCCATACTTTTTCTTACAAAATTCATAAACCAATTCTCTTTTCCTCCCATTATTAACTTAATTTATATTGTAACAACATAGTTGTCTTAGTGAATTGGATTTTAATTTTGAGTATATGCCTAGGTGTAAGCTTCTTTTTTTGCATATGCATGTTGTTTATACACAATGGGAGAAGTAGATGGTGGATGAAGTGGTGACAAACTGAGACTTTTGATGAAATGAATCGAACCCTAAATCCTAAATTATATTTAAAAATAATATATACTTATAATGGTCATTTGACATACTAACAGCAACAACTAACAAAATTTCACTAAACGGTTCATATTTATCATCTACCAACTATCAACTAACTGTAACAACTATCAACTATTAGCTTATATAAATAGTTAAACCAAACAAACTTGAATTCTTATTATTTTATTTTATTTCATTGAGCCCTTAAACATCTATTATCCATATTAAAATCTTCTAAGCGGACAAAAACCTCAATTTCCATTAGATTCATTGCTAATCTTGCTTTGTTCCAGCAAGATGATCAGTCCGATAGGGCTAGAGAGAAAGCAATAAAAACTTCTCTAATTCGGTTACCGAGTAGTTGGATGACTTTTTAACATGGATTTAACATGGTTACCGAGCAGTTGAATCCTGTATTTAACACAGATGACAATAATTTATCGGTTGTAGCTGCCTGGATACGATTTCCCAACCTGCCTCTCCAGTACTATCATAAGAATGTACTTTGATCAATAGCAAGCTTTATAGGAAGGCCACTTAAGATAGATTATAACACAGAAGAAGGTGCTAGGGGAAAATTTGCTCGAATTACTGTAGAGATTGACTTGCGGAAGCCATTAGTCTCTAGACTGAGGATTGATGGATGCATTTAGGCACTTGAGTATGAATGTTTACCGGTAATATGCTATCAATGTGGTTACTATGGCCATAGTAGTGAATTGTGCTCTTTTAGAGATAAACCAAGTGGAATGTCAAGTAATGAAGATCTGAATGACCAACATCATACTACTTATGTCCCTAGAGCTTCAATTGAGCCTCAGGACCATCATGAAACCACCATGGATGAATGCTGCCTAGGGCCTTGGATGCACACGCAGGTGAGAGGGCATAGGAATTACAATAAGGTAGGAATAACAAAGACACTGAAATTATCTGAATCTGCTAAAACAATAGGAGCAAGATTTAATATCCTGGCAAATATAGAAGAAGAGGAGATTAAGGGCTAGCAATCAGGTTATTCATATATGGAGAGTGGGGAGGTTAATGATAAATTCTCTTATCGGAAGACATTCTATAAAAGGAGTGAGAGGCAAATGAGGCAGGCTGCGGGCTGGAGTCAAGCAGACCAACCTAACCAAAGCATTACCAATGACAAACCCAAAGTGACAAACTCGGTTATTCCTTCCATAAAGTCCCCTTGAATTGCTACTGAGGACTTAACCATACAAATTACACCTGAAATACCCAGCCTGCCCAACTCTGAAATAGTAGAGTGTGAAACATCACTATATGCTAATAATTATGAGGTAGTTAAAAGCACTCAAAGTGGCACTAAGGTTGGAGAGGGAACAACAAGCAATTTAAAAGTTACTTCTTCACCACGTAATAGGGTCAACAAGTCAGACCGTATACCAGTATTGAAGCAATCTGTCAATTTAAAGGGAAGAGTTAGAATGAAAAAGTTAATTGGAAAACCTCCTTGGGATGCCATTCGTAACTTGCCATTAGAAGATCTGGGGGTGGAAGTTCATGAGAATGACTCAGAAGATAAAATCCTTGAAGGCTCGAGTTCATGAGACCTGTTATGATTTCTCTTTTTGTCTTATTTACTATTATTATTATGATAAGTATATTTATGTGGA
Source organism: Macaranga tanarius (assembly GCA_949673435.1). Classification (NCBI taxonomy): domain Eukaryota; kingdom Viridiplantae; phylum Streptophyta; class Magnoliopsida; order Malpighiales; family Euphorbiaceae; genus Macaranga; species Macaranga tanarius. The sequence continues at coordinate 11,389 of CATIWO010348405.1, read as the reverse complement.
ATTGCCAAGGAGTAGGAAGCTCAAGTTTTAGGCGCTCATTAATCTTGACCTTAAAGATGCACGATCCATTTATTCTTGTTTTAGTGGAACTGAGAATTAGTGGAGTTAAAGCTGATGCAGTTATCAAAGCTACAAAGTATCCATATTCCTTTAGAGTTGAAGCTGATGGATTCTCAGGGGGCATTTGGGTGCTTTGGAATATGAAAGTTTAGGTTAATGTCCTTGTTAGTAACAAATAATATGTCCATATGAAAGTTGATGGCCTAGGAGAGCACTCTTCCTCTGTTACAACCGTCTATGCTAGCCCCAATCCGACCATACGTGAGAGAGTTTGGCAATATCTTAGACAAATTGCATGGTCAGTAAATTCTCCATGGACTGTTTATGGAGATTTTATCCTTATAATAGAAGAGAAGAGTGGAGGATCGACTTGAAGGGTGGGAAGATGGAATAAATTCAAACTATAGTTCGAAGACTGTAATATCAGAGATATGGGATTTATTGGGCCTAAATACACTTGAGGCTCGAGGCATAGTCCAAGAGAGACTTGACCATTTTTTGTGCAATGATTTATGGCAGGATAAGCACCCAGGATCTTTTGTACGCCATTTAGCAAGAATTAATTCAGATCATCTGTCTATTTTGTTGTAATTGGTTGATGCAGATCTCCATCACAGACCATCTCACAAAGTGGAACAAAGATATTTTTGGGAATGTCTTTAATTACAAAAACAAGTTGTTGGCACGCTTGAATGGAGTTCAAAGAGCTAAGGAAAAGTATGATTCTTCTAATTTAATGAAGCTTAAGTAGCAATTAACTGATGAGCATAATAATGTTTTACTTCAAGAAGAAGCTTATTGGAGGCAAAAATCTTTGAGTGATTGGATTAATTTAGGAAACCGAAATACATCATACTTTCATGGCCGAGCTAAAGCAAAGGCACATCATAGTGATATTAAACTTCTTAAACTTACAAGTGGAGAATGGTGTAGTGATTCTAAGTTACTGCAAGAGGATATTGTGTCATTTTTCAAGCATTTATATACTGAAGTTTCTTTACAGAGGCAGCCTTACACTCTCAGTAGGTGCTTCCCTCAACTCACCTTTGATGAGTATATATCATTCCTGAATCCGGTGACTAAGGATGAAGTCAGAACAGACTTATTTAAGATGAATCCATCAAAAGCGCTAAGTGTTGATGGGTTTCATGCTTTTTTCTATCAAAAGCACTGGAATGTGGTTGGTGAGGATCTCTTTAGAATGGTTAGGTCAGTTTTTGAAGAAGGTTCCCTAGATGCTTCTTTGAATCGAACTAGTATTGTGCTGATTCCAAAAGTGGATAAGCCGAAGTGTTAGAGTCATTTTCGCCCAATAAGCCTATGTAATGTGACTAATAAGTTAATCACGAAAGTTATTGCTAATAGGTTAAAACCTATTATGGCCAAATTAATTAGCCCCACACAGTCTAGTTTTATGAAAGGGAGACAAATTGCTGATAATGTTGTCATTACACAAGAAGTATCTCACTCGATGAAACTTAGAAAAGGGAAAAAAGGTTACATGACGATCAAAGTTGATCTTGCTAAGGCCTATGATCGGCTTAGTTGGGACTTTATCCTTGAAACCTTGATTGAATTAGGGTTGCCTTATGCTTTTGTTAATGTCATCATGAAATGTATCAGTACTGTTACTATACAGATATCATAGAATGGTTCGCTTTCAGAGGTGTTTAGTCCAATGAGAGGAATCAGACAGGGTGATCTGATGTCTCCATATATGTTTGTTATGTATGGAAAGACTGGCTCATGCAATTAATGCGGAGGTCATAAATGGCTATTGGAAGCGTTTCAAGATTACTCAACATGGGCCTTTTATAAGTCACCTCTTCTTTGCAGATGACTTGATACTATTTGCTAAAGCTGATAAGAGGAATGTAAATAGTATTAAAAGAGCTCTTAGTCTTTTTGTGAAGCATTCGGACAGCTAATCAGTTCTGATAAGTCTTTAATTTTTTTTCTCTAAAAATACCCCTAATAATTCTATAACTGTTGTGCAGGAGGTTCTTGGTTATAATATAATTACCAATCTTGGCCATTATCTTGGTGTGCCTACAGTTCATGGGAGAGCTAGAAATAATGTCTATAAATCTATTTTTGAGAAGGTGAAGAACTGTATATCTAGTTAGGAAACATCCAAGCTATCTTTAACTGGGAGAATGATGTTGGTCAGATCAGTTATTTCTTATATTCCTAATTTTGTTATGCAAACACACTTTCTTCCAGCTGATATCTGCAATCAGATTGATAACTGTAGGTGAAAATTTATTTGGGATTACACTTTGGCTTAGAAGAAAGTTAATTTAATCCATTGGAACCAAGTTTGTCAGTCAAAAGACAAAGGAGGGTTGGGTATTCGCCTTGGTCATGAAACTAGCGTGGGGCATTTTAAGTAACTCAACAGACTTATGGGTTATGGTCATGAGAGCTAAATATGATTGTTTGTTAAATCTGGCCTTGAATGGGCAAGACACGAAGGGATCCGTTATTTGGCAAAGTATTAAACAAACTTGCCAACAAGTTAAAACTGGTCTTAGATGGAGTCTCAGAGATGGTACTACAGTCAATTTTTGGAATGATAATTGGGCAAATTTGAATGGCTGTTTGTGAGAGTTAGCGGTAACGGATATTCCATCTAATTTATTAAATTTACGAGCTTGTCACTTTGTTGCATCAAATGGCAATTGGGATTGGAATAAATTTCAGCATTTTCTTCCTATAAGGGTGTTAGAGAATATTGTTGCGATCAAACCTCCTATTAGTAATGATGGAGCTGATATCCCTTACTGGATCTTCTCCCTTAGTGGTCAATTTATAGTGAAGTCAGCCTATAAAGCTATTTTAGATAACCCTCAATTTCAAAGAGATGCCAAATGGCAGAAAATATGGAGGTGGAAAGGTCCAGAATGTATTCAGTTCTTCTTATGGTTGTGTTTGCATAATCGCCTCTTAACTAACATGGAAAGGGCTAGGAGACATATGGCAGACTATAGATATTGTGATATGTGTCGTCTTGGTGAGGAAAGCTTGCTTCATGCTATTCGAGATTGCACTTTTACGGAGAATACATGGGTGAAGATGCTTTCTGTTCATGCTCTAGCTCCTTTCTTCTCTTTGACTCTAAAAGATTAGATTTTGGATAATTTGGATGATAAACTGAAATTATATAATGAATTGGATTGGCCTACGCTCTTTGGAACTACCCGCTGGTCATTGTGGAAATATAGAAACCAAATGTTGTTTGATGAGAAGAACAGTATGCCCCGTGATCTGGTAAATCCTATAATTTCAAAGGTGAATAGCTTCATTAAAGTTATCTCTCAGTTGGAAGCATCGAATAGTAAGGTTGGTGTGGAAAAGCTTATTAGTTAGAGCCCTCCGAATCATCCTTGGTTAACACTGAATACAGATGGTTGTTTCAAGTAGCCATAGGATTGGCTGTTGTTGGCGACTTAATCAGGTCATATACTAGTAGGTGGTAAGGAGGTTTTATTGCTAATCTAGGGAAGTGTAGTGTGTTGGCTGCAAAAAATTGGGTTGTCATATATGGTTTAAGGGTAGCCTGGAGCTTGGGGTTTCGGCAAATAATTTTGGAAGTTGATAATAGATGTGTGGTGGATGCCATTCATGGTAAAATCTCCTAGCCCTTGTAAGAATTTTCTCTCTTGCAGGAAATTCGGCGCCTGTTAAAGCTTGAGTGGAATGTGCAGGTGACTCATGTGCTGCGTGAAGTAAATATGTGTGTTGATTATTTGGCAAAGCTTGGCATGGACTCTCCTATTGGGTATTTTGCTCTTGATAGACCTCCAGATGCCTTACAAGAGTTGCTCTTTAATGATATTATTGGTGTTGCGACTCCAAGACGATGTATAATTTAATTGTTTTCATGGCTTTTGCCTTCCTTTTGATGCAAAAAATATATATATATTAATAATAATAAGTAAACTTGTTTTATATCATATCAAATAGGCAAAAGGTTGCTTTTCTAATAAAAAAATTCATTAATATAAGAGGCGTTAGAGTTTTTGAAAACAAACATAAAATAACAATAATAATTTAACGGTGCTAAATAATTAACAAAATAAATTATATGCTTATTAAATTCTGTAAAAGAAAATTTAAAAAAATTAGTATTTTTTGACATTTGAGATATGATTAGAAAGAATAGAAGTGTTATTAATTAATTTGAAATTTTTTGGCATTTGAAATAAAAAAGCTAGTTGTTATTGATATTAGCGGAATGAGAAAATGCTCGAGCATCTAAACCAAACACCTTAAAAATAGTCATCTATGAGTAGCCAAAGTGGCAAAAGGTGTGGACATCCATTGTGGAGACCAATGATCGAACCCCAACCCCTTTAGTTTCTCCCTTTGTGCTATTGTGAATTAACCACTTCAACCATATGCTCAAATAAAAAAACACCTTAAAAATAGAACAGAAAACTTCAGAACATATTAATGGGTTTCAACTCTTAATAATGGCCATTTCAGCTGGGAACAAACATTTTATTTCTTTTCCCTTTTCCCACGTACAAATCAATCGACAACAAAAACATTTTTCTTTTCACTTCTTACAAAAACATTAAGCTCCTTCCAGTCCCTCATAAGACAATTTGAAAAGCGTGCAGCAATAATTATTGAAAACAACAGAAACAACAGGATATTTACTGCAAGCAAATAGAGGGCTCCATTGTCACAATTCAGACTCATTTGCACTCCCAAACTTCTGATTTTAAATTTGAAGTTCAATTCAAATAAGATTCGTTATACTTTGAAATCCATTTGAAACTACATACATGAATACATGTACATTTTCTGTGGCTGTGGTAGGGAATCTAAACAATACCCTATTCCTGTCGCTAATTTCACTCCGATTTTCATAAGAGCTAAGCTTAGCCTGGTCCCGAACTTTATAAACAGGAGATGGGAAGATGTTGGCAATTTGTTAGCATCCTCCATGATTCATGCTTTCTCCGCTTCAGAAATAACTTCAGGACCTGAACAAAAGAACACCATTAACATCAAATTTTATCCTATCAATAAAAGATTATTCACCAGCAGCATTGAAAATTTCAGAAATAAGCTTATTTGATCCTTAAATGTTGAATTTAATTTTGATCTTTATCAACCAATAATAATAGTACTGAAGAAAACAAGTGAAGAAAATGATGCACATAATGCTTAATGAGAGAACAACAGAATAGGCCTCGGTGAATCTGACTCAAGTCCCACTGCCACAAACCCCCCAATGGTCCAACTTAGCTATCATGCTAGGAATGCTACATCATAGAAAGGAGGAGGAAAGGAAGGAGGGAGACATGAGCTATGTTATAAGTTATTCTGCACTGCTTATTGCCACAATATGCACATCATGAAATTTCACTTTTAATTTTAAGAAAAATACTTATTAAACATGGATCAGAACTTGGCACAGGCTGAACATGTTTCAGTGGCTGTTTCTAGCCAGCTGCTTGAGACTCGGATAATCTGAAGCCCTAGTTCAAGGCAAATTTCTGGCAAGGTATGAGAGCTTATGTCACCGTAATGCCCTGCTATGAACCATGGAACAGTCTCCTCCCTTCCCGGTCTGGAGATGGTCGATACATTTTATTTTAGTCATATTTAACTACTATAAATAGAAATTGGATTTGCATTTTGTAATTTGTGTACTATAAAAAGTAGTGGGCATTGTATCAAAGTCTGGTCTCCATTTTAATTGTACTTTTACTACCAACAGTTTACCAAAAGAAAAATGAGAAGCATAAGCACTACTACCATTTCAAGTTTTAGGCTGAAATCTAGAATCATAGTGATGTGAAAAACAAGCACACGTAATTTAGATTCTTACTAAACATTCCCATTTAGATCGAATTTGGAATTGTAGTTAAGGTATCAACAAAGAAGCAGAAACAAAGACCATCCTAGAAACTTTTATCTCAGCTCCAAACTACAAAACTGCAAGTTAATGCTTGATTACCAACTTATCTTGGTTTGATAACAAGTTGTCATACCATAGAGTAGGAAATGAACATACACATCCAACCAGTTGAAAAGAAGCTAGTGCTCTATTAACTTTTATGTTCAATTCATTGAATTCTGTTTGTATTAGTAAAATGTAGAAAAAATATGGCATTATGGTAAAGTAGAAAGTAGTAAAAAGTAAATGAAATTTGGGCAAAAGGATTACCTTTCAGCCCGATCATGAGCAGTAAAATACCACTTCCTCTCAAGATGAATAAACTAGAAAAGGCACTGCAGGAAAAAGAAAAGAAATGAAAACCCATTATTTTAAAAAAAAAAATTCTTATTTGCATAAAATTATTTCATCTACAACTGTTATTTATACATAGAAAACATGCAAACACTAAACTTCAGGTTTCTAACAAGCAATAGGAATAAAACTTCAGTCAGCCCAAGAAATGTAATATGACAAATCAATGAAGAGTTGACAAAACAATAAAGCTTCTGCTGCAGATCAAACAAAAAAGTTCATTAACATGTTGCACAACCAAATTTCAGAAACAGAGCTGTTAAATTCTATGATAGTATGCATGTCCATGTCCAACCCAAGATAAGCTTCGTAAGTTTTGGATTGACTATGCTAGTTAAACATTTCCTAGAATCAATAGCCACGGTAGTTTCTGGAGATGTTAAAAAGTTGCAACTAAAATTTTGGAAATTGTATTTCCATGCACTAAATCTTGTAATCTGAATTAAATTAAATATATAACTATGCCAAGCAAACTATGTAATTTTATATGATGTGGTCGTAAGCATCCCACTGGCTGTAAAATGCATTCTTCCTTAACATTGCTTTGAAACATGCTAAATCTTCAAAATTTCTAGCAATAAAATAAATGGTAGTTTGAAAAGCATTAATTGGTATTGTAGTCTAGTGATAAAGTGAGACCACTTCAGCAGTGGGCGCCAAGGTTCAACTCTCAATGATCCCCTTCCTTGATAATAACAATGAATAAATACTACATAATTCTGAAGAGAGATAATTACCAGAACTAAAAGAAGGCATATTTTCCCAAAAAATAAGGAAGCGCACAAGCAACGAATGAAATGTATGCTTAATTCAAGAACATCACAGATTATATTCAATTTAAGTTATTGAAAATAGCTTCTTTAACTACTTAATTAATCAATGGTGTCCAAAATATCATATCATTACAATGCGCAGACTTATAAATTTAAATAATGCAAGTCCAATTCCAATGGGCGATCTCGTCTTGACCAGAATATACTAAAAAGTAAGGAAGAACAAGGATACAGCAGCATTTGGTCTCAGTTTCTTTAATTTCTTGAACCCAAAAAAAAAAAAAAAAATCAGTTAAAAGAAATCAAGGACTTACCAATTAAAAAAATACTTAGCATTAAAGCAAGTGTAAGTTGGACAGAACAACTCAACTGCAAGGGTAATGGTGCTTGCAATTGCCTTTGGAACCCACCAACCTGACCGAAGAGCTGCAAAAGCTTCAAAATTTTAAGGAACAGATTTGCATATATGATTAGGGGTGTAAACGAACAGAGCCGCTCGCGAGCAACTCGGCGCTCGGCTCGTTAAAAGCTCGTTTGAGCTCGTATATTGAAGCTCGTTTAATAAACGAGCCGAGCTCAAACTATGCAAAGCTCGGCTCGTGAAAGCTCATGAACAAGCTCGAATAAGGGCTCGCGAACCGGCTCGCAATTTTAATATATTAATAATATAATTTGAGATATATAATATACAAATTTTTATTCATTTAAATATTTTAAAAATATATTATTACAAAAAATCATAATTTTATAATTAATTATTTAGTAAATAATTTATTTTAAATTATTTTAATAAATAATTTAAATTTATATATTGTATTTTTAGAAATTTTTTTAGCTTATTTAGGCTCGTTTAAGCTCGCGAACACTTAGCGGCCTAATGAGCTCGGCTCGAGCTCGGCTTGTTTATAAATGAACAAAAACTTGAACTAATTAAAGTTCGGTTCGGCTCAGTTCGTTTACACCCCTAGTCAGGCTACACCTTGTTGGGGCCCTTTTGGAATTTGGAGTCTCTTATGGTCAAGTCAGTGATATTATTAATATACCTTTGTCAATGGTTGGGTCATTTGGACTCTTTGCTTGCCCTATTTCATGGTTTATTCTACTCGCTTACAATGGTCTTTGTGCTCATTTAATATTGACATGTTCAAAATTACCACCAATCATTTTATGCCAATTCTACATGAGAATGAGATTTGGGAGCAAAAAAATTCTTCATGAGAATGGGTCAACCTTTGCAAATTTCCAATATCAAGTATGAATAAATTGATGATGAATGTGAACTTCCTTCTTAAACCTACAACCGCAAGAAAAATTAAGATAAACTTATGATTTCTAATCCTCTTATGCTTAAGTTAGAGATAAATATACTTAGGATGATTCTAATAATGAGAAATATGAGCATTTATATAGGCATAAAAAAGACATATCTAATCCAACTTGAATTGGTATATTGAAAATTCTTCTCCTTTACTAATTAAGTGATTTTATTCTTGTCAGTTATCATATAATAATTTCATATGGACACAAAGTCCTCTTTGGGCTTAAACTGTTGGGTCTGGGCCCATATAGGTCTTCTAGAACTATCAGTTTCTCAATTAAATTTTCGTTCTCTTCGATAAAAAAGGATTATCAATGGTAAACTAATTATGTGAGCGTAGTTTACTTTAATATACAAGTAGAAGATAAACTTATTTTATATGACATTGATGTTTGATATATAGTTTTAAACTATTTTTTAGTTACATAAATGTCACATTTAAAAAAAATAAAAATAAAAATTATATAAAAATATAATTTTATTGTATGCATAAAATATCGAATTAGATGAATATTAAAAATTTATGAATGTGTTTAATTTGATTTTTTAAAATCATTGGTATCTAGAGTTTATTGCAATTCAATCAATCTAGTTCAATATGAGCAAAATTACAATGACTGCAAGGTCACCACGGAAACTACAATTCAATTTTGAAATACCAACTTAAATGATAATAATTTATTTCAACAGTGTTGATTTTAAATTAATTTTTTTAAATCATATTACATACTCACTATTATTAAGACCGAAGAGGAAGAAGGGAACTCAAACCAAGTCCCCTAACATGCCTCAAGGATTGTTAGCTACTTAAGAAAAGAATCAATGACATCAAATCAAGCCAAGCATAAAGTTGACTTTATAACATACCATCACAAAAAGTGATCAGGAAAGTTATAATTTAAAGGAAAGTGCCACGGCGCATTAGCATAGATCTAAATCTTCAGGGGTTCGCATCCCCCCTCCCCTTCCACACCCAAAAAATAAATCTTCAAGGAAACAAGTCATTAATGCGATGAAGTGGTGGATGTATTGTGGAGGTGAATGCATTATGCATCGTATTGGAAACGGTAGAAAACAATAAATTAAGCCCAAAAAATGCTTGACTTGGCTATGAGGAAAGCACAAAGCACATAATATATTTAAAATAACCAATAATATTATATCACTTTGCATTGTTAAATGACTACAGTACCCTTCATATTTTGTCCACATTTACATATCTCAACAACTGTCTCATGCTAACGTACACCTTTAGTTGAAAAATAATTAGTGTAGTAATAACAATAACAATATGACAAACATCAGCTTCTTGCAAGGTTCTTGTATTAATGTGAGGACAAGAAGGGCAAGTTCCTGATGTCAGGTTTGTTCATGGCAAATGGACTCTTTGGATTAAGTCAACATACATTAGGTATCTTCAAGTTAATTACAACTTTATATAACTCTATAGTAGCGACATTTACAAGCACCATTTTCATCTATGAAAAAAAAAATGATGTGGTATTTCTGTTAGAAGTTGAACATTTTACCATTATTTAATGAAATAAGAGTTTTCTTTTTTAGATCTTTTTTTACACTTGACGTTTTGGGTATATAATAACTATATGAATTTTGAATACTTTCTATTTTGAACCAAGTAAATCTTATAAGTTACAAGTGATACTTTTTTTTTTTAGCACTTATTGATGAATTTTATATTTTATTTAAAAGATTTTTTTTTTTTTTTTTTTTTTTTGTCAATTGCACCGACAAATATATTTGTTGAGTTTCCAAGCAAAACTAATTATAAAATATGTAACTAAAAGCACATATATACAAACTAATATGTACAAAGATATGAATAATAATCATAGATTCATAGTTGATTATCTTATAATTACCAACTTGGAAAATGACTTCTGTGATAAATTTTTATAATTTATGGGTGAATATAAATCCATAGGCAAGAATTTAATTTCATGGGTTATTTTAAGTTGAACATTTATGAGGAAATATTTTGTAATGAGGCTTGTTTGGTGGGATTCATATGATTCATATAAAAAAAATAGTTTTATTTTTCATTTGAAGTGTATTGTTAATATTTAATAGTAGTGTGAGGGTGGAGGAAGGTATACCGTATACGTGCACAGCTCAATTATAATATTCGAATCAAAGCATACATAGAGCCATGCACACTGCACCGCTTATCTGTTTTTGCAAGTTATATTCATATGTTTCTTCATCCTACATATGTAGTTTAATATATTGTATTAAGTAACATCTCAAAATTTGAAACAGATGCTATTTTCACTTAAGCCACTTTTTGAATTTAAGTAATAGATTATAGATATGTTAAATTAGTTATTCAAAGACCTTTATCAATTTTAAAGTTCTAACTAAAATGAATTGAACTAAAATATTTGAAATTTAATGGCAAATTATATTATGGACCCCTGTCTATATTGCAATATGAACCAGGGCTCCTTAACACGTGTTTAACGTCCTTTATCCTAACTCTTCTTCACGCGTTTTATTCTTCACTCGTTTTATTCTTCATCTCTCAAAACAATTAACAATTACCAATAATATTATGCTATAATCAATTTTCACAAAATTCCATTTGAACAAAACTTTTAGCGTCTATATGAAAAATGATTACACAAATTAAAATATAAAAACTAAAAATTTTCATATCAACCAAAATATAAAAATAAATGTATTAATTAAACGTTGATTTTTATTAATTAATCTAATTATACACCCACCTTAAATTTTTATTCCACTTTTTAGTTTGTATATTTATTTTTTAAAAAATTACTTACTCTGTATTATATTGTATATATTTAATGATTAAATTTATAATTAATATTATATATATATATATATATATATATATACACACACACACAATGATGGTTAAGTATAAACACACAAAAATATAATATTTTCATTAGATTGTTGAATATAATAATTTAAATGTACTTAAAAAAA
>CATIWO010348399.1:0-18765 GCA_949673435.1 Macaranga tanarius | reverse complement strand
GTGAATAATATTTTATTTTAAGTAATTTAAATATTTGTTATAATAGTAATAATAATGAAATTAATAATTTTAATTTTGTTAATAATATATATATATATTATTTATTCATATAATATCCGGTACTATATTCGGTTTTTGGTTAGGTACCAGTTTCAGTACGGTTTCGGTTCGATTTTGGTACGGTTTTTAACAAATCTCCAATACCGTACCAGATTAGTAAAACGGTCCAGTTTCATTCAGTTCGGGGTTAAAATTAATCGGTTCCGGTATGATTTTTTTGTCTATCGGTTCGATTTGGTTTTTTCTCCGTCTCGTGCTCAGCCCTAATGCCTATACATCACCAAAAATGGTGATAGAACTTTTTGTGACAGTTACCTTAACCTTTATTTTTTGAGTACACATTCTGTGTATGTGAAAAAAAATAATGCATACTAAAAATTTATATTATAAAAATTTATTGTTAATAATGTAATTAAAATTTTATACAAAAAATAAAATAAAAAAAGGTATTAAAAATATAAAATTTAAATAATAAAGAATTATAAAATGTATTTTTATTATAATATCTTTTAATTATAGTGTTCTTTTTTATCATAGTATTTTATTATGAAAAATATTAATGTTATTGAAAATAAAACTTGTATAATTTAAATTGAAAAAATTATTTTATATAAAAAATAATATTTATATTTTAATTTAAAATAATAAAAATTAAATTAAATAAATTCATTTTTACTAGTGAAAAAATATAAAAAGTGAAATAAATATTAAAAAAAAGTCAAAAATTGTATGAATATTAGAAATATAAGACTCTATGGACCAAAAGAAAATAATTTGTATTAAAAAATTGACATAAGCATTTAAAACTTCATATTCATGAAGTAGGAAAGCCTAAATATACAAAATGAAACTTAAGAGGCCTAAAGCTAAAAAAACTGAAAAGTTTAGAACAATAAACAATGATCATTACTTTCTTTATTCTCCTTTTTAATTATTAGTGAAAATTGAAATTTGCTTTCTTTGATGTTCACATCTCACTGCATATGTGAATAATTAAATTTGCCAGCTACCTAATGGTCCTAATCCATCCTCTCATTCAACAGTCCTCATAAGGGCATATACATAATTCAATATCAAATCTCTATTCTTGAAAATAATTAAAAAAAAAAAAAAAAAGGTTTATGGCAGGTTTGTTCGACAAGCAGGCGGCTCTTTATGTAAAAGCAAGGCCATCTTTTCCAAGCGAATGGTTCTTCATGCTTGCTGCTCTCACTCCTCATCATTCTTTAGCTTGGGATGTTGGCACTGGCAACGGCCAAACAGCTTCAAGTGTTAGTTCTCTCTTAACCACAATACCCTTTTCTTTTTATTGGCTTCGCAAATGATCTGAATTCTAAACCAATAATATTGGGCTAGTCGGCCTATTTTTTCTAAAGGTGTTATGTGGAGGTATGATTGAATTCCTGATTTGTGGAACTATTTTCATTTAATTTAAAAGAAGGGAAAACCTCCCTATTATGTAGTTCATCTAATAATAATAATAATAATAATAATAATAATAATAATAAAACGATATATTCAATTGAACTGACATGAATAATGGATTATTCAATGACCATGATGTGAATTGACAAGATTGCTTTTTGGATTGAATATATGTAAATTTCTTGTAAGAAATCAAACTGAAATAAAGTGACTGTAGGTGACTTAAGTGAAGAGCTGTGATGATAGTTCGCATTGATTAATAGAGATTGTTGTGTTTCATTAAACTAGATGTACATGTTTAATGCCACAATATATGTGCTTTCTCTGCAGATTGCTCAACATTATGATCAAGTAATTGCAACTGACATAAGTGAAGAGCAGATAAAGCATGCCATACCCAATCCTCGAATTCGATACATTCACACTCCATTATCAATGTCTGACGATGAAATAGTATCCTTAGTTGGGGGTGAAAATTCAGTTGATCTAGTGACAGCATCAGTAGCTGTACATTGGTTCGATCTGGAAAGATTCTATTCTCAGGTCAAACGTTTGCTGCGAAAGCCAGGAGGTATTATTGCTGTCTGGACATATGATATTTACCAAACTGTCTCAGGATTTGGTCCTGTATTTCAGCATTTCTGCGACAGATTGATTCCTTTCCAGCATCCAAAGGGCAAGTATGCCATTGATAGTTACAAGACACTTCCATTTCCTTTTGAAAGTGTTGGCGTTGGATGTGAGGGGCAGCCAATAACATTAGACTTGTTGAAAGAGATGTCATTTGAGGGAGTGTTGGCGCTGGTGAGATCATGGGCAACATTCAAAATTGCTGAGGATCAGAATGTAGATTTGTTGTCTGAATATGTTGTTAAGGAGCTTGAGACTGCTTGGGGTGGTCCTGATATGATCAGAACTGTCAACTTCAAGACTTATATGATTGCAGGAAAAGTCAAGCAGTGAGTTACCAATAACCTCTAGCTAAATTGTAAATGAGTTACTTAGCTGTGAGGTTTCGAGTTCAAACTTCAAGCACTGAGTTGGAAGATGGAAGCTCCATTGTTCATTTTAACACAACACAATAAGAAGCAGGGCATGTAATTGGGAAACAGAATTGGATTTTTGTGTTCTGTTACGTTATATTTGATTAATTATGTTGTTTGTATTTCTTATCATTTCTCATGTATTTTCTTGAATGTGGTTTAAAAAAAAAAAACAAATAAAGCAGCTTTTCTTTCAGTATCAAATCAGCACTTGAACATGGAAAGAAGCAAAAGATACCATTATTAATAGAAACTTTGTTTTTTGGTTAACATCAAGCAAATTAATTTAATCAAATATGGTGGGATAAATAGTGAAGAATGGTCAAAACTTCTAGAATGAGGGCATATGTTACCCACATCGATTACTAGAGTGAAGATTTTTGCACTCTATCCATTTATTTTCACACTTTTTTTATTTTTTAAAATTATAAATTATATAATTATCTGTCAGATGGTAGAAGAGAATACTGAAATATCTCTCTTAAATTTATTATTAATAGTAAAACACGTTTATATACAAGAGGAACCCTACATATAAAAGGAAAATAAATATTTGACTGCCTAAATTAAGAAATATAAATTAGGAACAAATATACACAGCTGGAAATGGTTGACTTTACCTAATACGCCCCCTCAAGTTGGAGCATGGAGATTTCGAATGCCCAACTTGCCAAGAAGAAAATAGAACTACCAGTGACCGAGAGCTTTAGTAAAGATGTCATCAAGTTGAAGATGGGTTGAAATGTGAAAAGTAGAGATGGAGCCATTCTTGATACAATCGTGAATGAAATGGCAATCAACTTCAATATGCTTGGTATATTTATGTTGAATTGGATTGGCAGCAATGTGGATGGCAGCACGATTATCGCAATACAAGCGAGCTAGGAGAGAGTGAATGACTATTATTATGTAGCAAAGTACAAAGTCAGATAAGTTCACAAGCAGTATGAGCCATGGAGCAGTTTTCCACTTCGGCAGAAGAGCCAGTGATAATATTTTATTTCTTGGTCTTCCAGGAGATGGGAGAATGACCAAGAAATATAAGATAACCGGTAAGAGAATGGCGTGTGATGGGGCAACCAGCCCAATTAGAATCACAATAAGCATTGAGATGAAGGTCAGAAGTGGAAGAGAGAAAGATCCCTTGACTTGGAGCAGATTTAAGGTACTGTAAGATGCAAAGAGCTGATGTCCAATGTCCTTGTCATGGCTAATGCATAAATTGGGACAAAACGTGGACTGAGTAATAAAGCTGTGGTCGAGTAATGGTTAAATAACGTACCTCAGTGGCTGCATCAGCTTGCTCTTTAGTAGCTTCTTCAACTTTCTCTTTTTCAGGCTCTTTTTCTTCTTTTGCTTATTCTTGCTCAACAGCATCAAGAATATCCCTGATCATTGTATCAGCTTCTTTCTCTGAATTAGCTTAAGGACTTTTTTTTTGCTCAACTTCTTATTTTTTAGAACTAGATTTTTCAAATTCTAATTTTTCAGTACCACTAGATGATTTCTTCTCAATCTTAGCTTGTTCTTCCTTGCTTTGCTTCTTTCTTAGATTTTCTCTTATTTTAAAACTTTGACGGGCTCTCTTTCTGATTTTCTCAGAAAGCCTATCAGGATCCACTTTAGTCTCTGAATTAGAATCAGCTTCATCATCTCCTTTGTCTTTAATAATTTCTTTGCCTTTAGCAATTTTCTTCAATTTAGCATCAGAAATAGTGGTAGAACTTGTAAGAGCATGAACTTTCTTTTCTGATTTCTCCTTCTTAATAAGCTTTATCTTCTTTTTCACATCAAGCTCAGTTTTCTCAACACTAATTTTCTCCTTTTTCACTTCCTCTTCCTCAACTTCAGTGATTTTGGACTTAGACTTAATTTTTAAAATAAAAGACTTCGAGATAATTTCAGTTTTCTTAATTTTCTCAAAAGTCTTATCCTCTAAGTCTACTTCTAACTGATTATCAAAATCAATAGCAATCATTCAGGAAAGAGAAAATTTATTTTTCAAACAAAAATAGTTTTAAAAAAATGCAGTGCATGAAAAATAAAAATTAATTTATGCATCTAAATCAATAACTCTTAATTCAGTTCTAATTTTACAAAAATGATCTTCACTCAAAGGTTTATTGAAATATCTGCAAGTTACATGTCAGTAGGCACAAAAATTAGCTTGATATCATCATTCAGCACATGATCCCTTATGAGATGATGCCTACTTACAATATGTTTTGTCCTAGAATGCATGACAGGATTTTTAGATAAGTTGATAGCACTTGTATTATCATAATAGATAGGAATTTAAGAATACCTCGTTCTATAATCTTCTA
Source organism: Macaranga tanarius (assembly GCA_949673435.1). Classification (NCBI taxonomy): domain Eukaryota; kingdom Viridiplantae; phylum Streptophyta; class Magnoliopsida; order Malpighiales; family Euphorbiaceae; genus Macaranga; species Macaranga tanarius. Next base: position 13,913 of record CATIWO010348399.1, on the reverse strand, counting down.
GTTCTTACTTTATTCAAAGAATTACGCAACACAGCTTCCAGCAGTAATTTATTTAGCTTCAGAAGTTAATAAGGCCACCAAAGTCCTTTTTTTGCTAAATCATGAAACTAATCCACTGCTAAGAAATTGACAAATTCCAGATGTAGTTTTCCTGTCCATTCTTCTTTCTGCAAAAACAATATCACTATATCCTGCAAGATCAAAAGATGTATTTTTAAGGTACTATAAGCTTAGACCTTGAGTCTCTACTAGATACCTAAAAATCCTTTTTACAACTATCAGGTAGATTCATTAGGATTAGCTTGAAAACATACACATAAACAGACACTGAAATGGATATCAAGTCAACTAGTAGTAAGATAAAGTACTGATCCGATCATACCTTTATATATTTTATTGTCTACCTATTTACCTTTTTCATCTTTGTTTAATTTGATTATGGTACTCATTAGTGTCCTACTGATTTTAGCTTCAGAGAGCTTGAATTTCTTCAGTATTTCTTTTATATACTTGGACTGATTTAGGAAGATGCCATCCTTATACTATTTGATTTCTAATCTCAAAAAGAAATTCAGTTCCCCCATCATGCTAATTTCGAATTCATTCTTCATCAAATCCGAGAACTCCTTGCATAAGCTTTCCTTAGTTGCTCTAAAAATAATATCATCCGTATAGATCTGGATAATCAGAATATGTTCAATCTGATTTTTTATGAAAAAAAGTCTTGTCCACTTTGCCTTTTGTAAACCCATTTTCCAGCAAAAACTTGCTTAGCCTTTCATACCAAGCTCTAAAAGCTTATTTCAGATCATACATAACTTTTGTTAGTTTGTACACATGGTTGGGCTTATTATGTATCTCAAAGCTAGGGGGTTAATTTACATAAACTTCTTCATTAAGATACCATTTAAGAAGGCACTTTTAACATCAATCTGAAATAGTTTGAAGTTTCTATAGCAAGTAAATGCACACAGTATTCGAATAGCTTCAAGTCTAGCCACAGATGCAAAGGTCCCATCAAAATCCTTTATGCTTTTTGGCTCTATTTTAACACAAAGGCTATATTTCCCATTATTTTTTTGAAGCTGCTTCTTGTCACCACTTTGTCAAATGGGTTGGTCAGCATATTCTCCTTGGAGTGGTATTTGTGATATCTCCATTCCTTGGGTAGATCATAATGCAAGGGTTGCTGATCATTCTGTCTTTTTTTAGTTTGGTCTTTTTTTTCAAGCTATTTTTCATTCTCTAGCAACTTTTCTTCTGTCAAGTCTGACTGATCTTCCAAATTAACTTTAGCATTCTCTTTTAGAGCATATTCTTTCTTTTGGGCTTGTTCATTAATCTTTTCAGCTGGCTCAGGTGTGGAACTTTCAGTACCTATAAGAAAATAATCTACAACATCTCTACTAAGTAGAGTTTGGTTAGTTTACTTGAAGACAACATGAATAGATTCTTCAATAACGAAAGTTCTTTTGTTAAAAACTCTATAAGCTCTATTATGATCAGAATAGCCTAGAAAAATTCCTTCATTTAATTTTGCATCAAATTTGGCTAGCTGATCTTTCTTATTATTGTGAATAAAGACTTTATAGCCAAACACCTTAAAACAGTTTATGTTAGGCTTTTTACCTTTCCATAGCTCATAGGGTATCTTTTTCAAGGAGGACCTTACCAATACTCTATTCAAGATGTAGCACGTTGTATTTATGGCTTCAGCCTAAAAATACTTTGGCAAATCAACTTCACTAAGTATTGTGCATGCCATCTCTTGCAAGGTTCTGTTCTTTCTTTTCATAACTCTATTCTATTGGGGAGTTTTTAGAGCTGAAAAATTATGACTAATTCCAAACTCATCACATAGCTTTTCAAACTGTTCATTTTCAAACTCTCGACCATGATCACTTTAAAGACTTGTGACATTGTATCTTTTCTGATTTTGAAGCTTTCTACAAAGAATAGCAAATTTGTTAAATGCTTCATCCTTTTGAGTTAGGAAGAGGGTCTAAGTATACCTTGTATAATCATCCACTATAACAAATGCATATGACTTGCCTCCTAGACTAGAGGGAGTGACTAGTCTAAATAAATTAAGATGCAACAGTTCAAGTGGTTTGCTAGTTGAGATCATGCCTTTAGATTTGAATGAAGACCTTATTTATTTACCCAATTGACAAGCATCACAAATAGTGTCCTTTTCAAATTTCAACTTAGGTAGACCTTTAACAAGCTCATTTTTGGAAAAGCTTTGAAATTAGATTCATACTTGCATGACCTAATCTTTTATGCCATAATCAGCTATCTTTATTGACAGATGCTAAACATAAATCAAATGCACAGTGTAATTTTTTAAAATTAACCAAGTATACATTTTTAAATTTATCACCAACAAATAATGTTTGATTATCATGCATATCTTGAACTTCACAACGAGTAAGCTCAAAGATGACTCTCTTATTCTTATCACACAACTGACTGACATTGATCAAATTAAACTTCAAACCTTTAACTAGTGATACCTCTTTTATAGAAGGATTAGCTCTAATAGTTCTGATGCCAATTATCTTCCCTTTGCTGTTGCCTCCAAAACTGACGGATCCTCTATTTTTCAGCTTCAATTAGGTGAACTTTGACTTGTTACCTATCATATGCCTAGAGTAAGCACTATCCATGTACCATTTTTCTTGAATGCTTTTGCTCTTAAGGTAGACCTGTAAGGGATCATTTAGTTTTAGGTACCTAAACTATTTTGGGTCCTGATGGGTTAGTTTCAGAAAATAGCTTGGTATCTTTTGGTACTTAGATAAATGTAACTTTAGAAAAGCCTTTATTTTAAGAATAAAATCTTGATACATGTCCTTTATGATTGCAATAAAAGCATGTGAGATGTGTGTGACTTGAGAAAACTTCTTTAATAAAGCAAAAGTCATATTTTCTATTTTTCACAAATCCAGTAAAGCCTAATCTAGATTTTTCATTTGAAAACCATTGGTTTTCTAATAAAATATCAAGATTTTACCTTCATTTTATGAATCTTTCAAGGTTATTAGACAAACTGTCAATTTTCTTTTGCAAATCATCATTAGTTTTCACCACAAATGTATTTCTTTTAGTGATCACTCCAAACTCATTTTTTAGAAATCTAATTTCATAAGTAGTAGTATTCAAACATTCAGATATATATGTAATTAAATAGATCATGTGCATGTTTCTCTTTTTCTTTCAAATCATTAAATTCAGCTTATGAAGCTCTAGAGAAAATAGTTTCAACTTTATCTTTAAGAAGTTTCTCATTTTCTAACTTAATAAATTTGAGTTCTTTCTTAAGCTTTTTGTATTTCTTGGAAAGTTTTTTAAACTCAATGTACAACTCATCAAATGCGTTACCTAAATTATCATCAGAAATAAAGTTAGAAGATTGTACCTCTTGTGTGAGCTCTTCTAAGGAATTAGTTTCAGATCCTGATTCCTTCATTTCAGCTTAACTCAATTCTTCATTTTTAAAAGCCATCAGATAGAGGTTTGCAACTTCATTTGACTTCTCTTCTTCTCCTGAACTGGAGCTTTCACTATCACTCTATGTAGCAATTATAGCTTTCTTAGTTTTGCTTTTATTGGACTTCTTTTTTAGCTTTGGGTAATCAATCTTGTAGTGTCCAGGCTTGTTGCATTCAAAACAGATTACTTTTTGCTTTTATTTTTTCTTTAAAGGATTAGCTTTGGTGCTGAACATCTTCTTGATATTCTTCCTGTAGCTCTTTCCACCTTTCAAATATATTCTTTTGAATCTTCTTGTAATCAGCACAAAATCATCTTTGTCTTCTGAGCTAGCTGAGCTTTCACTACTCGAGCTGATTTTGAGGGCTAGATCACTTTTCTTCTTTTTGTCACTTGTTATCTCCTTTTCTTTTTTTACTTCTCATCATTATTTCATGTGTCAGCAAAGAACCGACAAGCTCATCATATGAATATTCTTTAGATTTTTAACTTCATAGAGAATTGTGACTTTAGTCTCTTATCTTTCTGGTAGAGATCTGAGGATTTTCTTCACTATTTCTTCTTCAGTGATTTCTTTTCCAAGATTTTTCAGGGAGTTCACTATTTCAAAGAATCTTGAATTCATTAAATAAATAGTCTTATTTGATTTCATTAGAAACAACTCATACTCTCTCCACAACAAGTTGACTTTCCTACAATCAACTTGAGTTTTGGTTAGGACTATCGGTCCAGTAATAATGACTCTCCAGCAATCGATATCAGCAGCCTGCATAAAATTTCTCATTCTATTTTTTCAGTAAGCATAGTTTGTGCCATTAAAAAGAGGAGAACGAGTGATGGAATTTCTCTCAGGTAATCCTGATGCACTATGGATAACATTAGAACTACTAGAAGCCATTTGGATCTTTCAAAGGTGTTAACCTTAGAAACAGTTTCGAGACTTGCTCTGATATCAAGTGTTAGGTCTGATAAGCTACTCAAGAGGGGGTATGAATTGAGTTCTTTTCATAAAATGATAAAAACTAATTTTATCAAAAACTAAGTAAGTGAAAGGTCTGAAAAACTATTTTATTGGAGCTATTAAATTAGACTAGAAAAGAAAATGTGAAACACAGACTTTCAAAGTTGATTTTGCAAATAAAAAAGAAACTCAAAAGACTGAATAAAAATAATATTTTTAGACTTTTGAATAAGAAGACATGACAAAAGCATATAAGAAAATATTGTAAAGATCAGAGCTAATTTTCAAACAGGAACTCAGTCGAAAATGGATTAAGATTGGAAATCAGAACATGAAATACTTCTAAGTATGTATGAAGGCAAAGTGAGGATACTATCACATACAGGATTAACGAAGATAAAGAGCAAGGAGAAAAGACATTAGGCACAACAATTTTATAGTGGTTCGACTACTTACCTATATCCACTCTTTGAGGAACTTCTTAAGATTTTCTCTCAATCTTGATCTTTTTTAAGCGGGCAAAAGACAAGCCTTTAGAGTAAAGCCCTATGGACAACTACCCAGTTGCTAGAACTAACTCCAAAAACTAGTTTTCAAATAGCTCCAACAACTGCCACCCTCTGGTTTTTGAACAGATTCAGAAAATTGCTTTCTCACCATTAGTTTTGCAACTTAACCAAGAAACTATCACTACAAGCTTATCAATAGGTGCTTGAAGATCTTCCTCACTTGAATACAAAATATTTTCAATGTTTTTCTCTCAAATATCACTCAAGAAATACATATAAAATCTATAAGTACTTGAGAGAACAAATAAGCAATTGATGAAGTGCAATGCAATGATTTATCAATAAACTGATATCTGCCCTTCAATGAAAATAGAATGATCTATTTATACTAAGGGCTGAGCTTCTAGAAGGATGCCTTTTGAACCAATTAGAAAATTCTTTTAATTTTTGTTATTTGAAAAATGAAGGCTTTTGATATATGAATAAAAAATAAATCATGCTTTACTGCCATTTTGTTATGCCGTGGATGTGTAAGAGTGTGTGCAATGAAAAAAATGTACAAATATTTTTATTTGTCCCAAGAAAGGACAAGAGTCAAGAGGACATATGTCATTAAAAGCTATTGGTTCTGTTGCAGTACAAAATCAGCTTTACCACAAAAAATATACTTTTGTCTCTGTAGCTAAAAAAGAAAGATTGCATAACTTAAAAACTGTTTGATCAGAATCAATGGATGGTGTAGATGCTCTCAATTACTTTTAACAATAATATCTGATTTTTTCAATTACTGAAATGCTCTTTCAAGTGTCTTTATATCCAAGAATTCTCAACCTTTGGGCTCCATAGACTTTTTCACCAGACTTTTTCACTTTAAGAGTTACATTCATACTTGAAATTTGTGTTTACATACACATACAGACTTTTCACCTTATTGCTCACTAACATATATCTCAAATAAAAGCATTAGAAATAATATTATTTTTATCATTTTTGTTATTCATCAAAATCAAGGTGGGGTTGTAACCTTAATAATAGTTTCTAACATGCGGGCAATTGAAGATCCTGCGTCAGATAGCTTGTGATTCCTGGATGGCCATGTCTAAAAAAGAAATATAAATATCTACATAAGAGTTGCCTAACCTTAATTATAGCTTCTATGTTCAAGTCTTCTTTATCTATATGAATTATAAAGACATGTTCAAAGTTTGTTGTTTAGTTGCAGTAATTGTAATGTTCAAGTTGTGAATTCTTCTAGTTTAATCGTACTTCTCACAATCTTTTCGTGGGGCGGTACATTAAGGTTTGAGACATAATTTAGGTATGGCTTCATGCCTTGGCATGATGATTGATGATTATAGAGTATTATTGAAGGAAATTTCTAAAATTTTTTTTGGAGCTAAATATGATTTTTATTTTGTGCTTTTGACTTATAACAAAATTAGTTTTATTATTTTTTTAACGTTTAAATTCTTATATTTTATATTCTTTACACATAAATACCCTATCAACTAATATTATTGATACCTTTCAAAAAAAACTAATATTATTAATAACATTAAATTTCAATAATAAATTTTTTTATATGTAATTTATATTTAATCTAACTAATTGTTTATTTTCAAAAATATCATAACTTTAATTTTAAAATTATTTCTTATTCATAATAAAATTAAAATATATCTAAATTTAATTTATTATTATTAATCGATTATTACATTACTCAATAAATGATTTTTTATAAAATATTCATATTATTTTAATATTAAATAATAATTTTTAATAATATTATTTAGAAGAGCCTCAAAATATAAAATTTATGACATATAGAAATAATTCGGTGTAAAAAAAAAAAATGTGGATCTAATTTTGTCAATTAAAATTATATAGGTAGATAAAAATTGTACATATCCTTCATTTTTTTTTTTTTTTGACAACTTCAATATTTATGTTTGTTCACAAATCTGCAAAACCCATGTTCTTGCTAGGACAACTTGGTTTGGCGGGTCCTAGGCCCGTCGTGTAGGGATGGCCACAGTTCATGAACCGGTCAGTTCCAGTTTATGGTTTGACCTAAGATGGAACTGAATTAGAACCTGCTTAACTCTAGTTTTGGGCTGGTTTTAAACCGACCAATTTTAGTTTGTGGTTCCAATTTTTTGGTTCGGTTTTTACGCACTGTAAAAAAGTTGTATTATTTTAGAAAATAAAATATACCACGAGTAAGAGAAAATTATGTAGAATTTTATAAAGAGTTGTAACTTGTATTTTTTGAATTTTTGACATAATTTGTTTTTTATCATAAAATGAACCAGAACCGTAACCGCCAGTTCACGGTTCCAGAATGGTGGAACTGACCCTGAACCGGTTCCACTCTCAGTTCAGAGCCGGTTCAGCCTGATTCCAAATTTGACCGGGCTAGTTCCAGTCCAAAACCGGCCCGTGGCCACCCCTACCGTTGTGGTGGGTTGATGTCCCTCCTTTTCTCTTGAATGGAGGTTTATCGGTCATTTTGCTCCATGTACTTGCTTGCTAAGTTCAAGTCCATCTAAAATTATTTTTTTTGTTTGCACCACTAATATCAAAAATTTTCTAACTAATTCAGTTCAATTCGGATATAATCATAAAAATGGTAAAAATATTTTTATATTATTTAGTGTGACTGCATTGACTATAACTTGAACTCGAAACATTAAATTAAGAAAAATAGTCCTCTATCATCGGATGTTAATGGATCACTAATTTTTTTTATAAAATCAAGAACATTAATTTGTAAAATAAAAAATGTTTTTTAATAAAATTTTATTTCTTATATTTTAAAATAATTTAGAAATAATTAACTTTTTAAACATAAAAAACTTAATATATATATATATATATATATATATATATATATATATATATATATATATATATATATATACTCCCTATGTTTAATTCCAATTATCATTTAAAAAAATAGAATTTGTTTCACTCCGAATGACGTATTTAGATTATCAAAAAAAAAAAATTATTCTTTTCAACTTCACTCATATCTTATTTTTAAAGTTTGATTAGAGTACTAATTTTTTGTCTTTCTAAAAAAGGATAATATAGTCATTTGTACCTATAATTATGTCTTTTAAATATGATTCTTAATTTTTGTAAAACTACTTTAAAAGATAATTAGAATGGAATGAAAAAAAAAAATATATATATATATATAAACTTAAAAATTAATAGAGGTTAAGATTTATTCAAACGGTTAATTAATTTTTGGTTAACTAACAATAGAATTAAATTTTTAATTAATAGAAAATTTTAATTGATATTATATATTTTAAGTTACAGTTCACTTGAAGTTCAAAAAGATACAGCTCACTTACCTTGAAAAATGGGTACAATTATTACACTTTGAAAATTGAGATGAATCGACCAAATTATGAAAAGTTTTTCTAATATTCAATTCAACATAATACCCAGCCAGCCTAGTATGAGTGGTCTTGCACCCATCAAAGTGGTGCTAAAGTGGAGGGTTTGATTCCCACGGGCTCCGGGCTATTTACCATTTTATGATAATATTCAAAATTTATTTCTATTTTAGGGTGACTTGTAAAATATTTCTCATTTTAGGGTGATTTTATAAAATATTTTTTATTTTAAGGTAATTTTTGGTGACATGGCGGAGCATAATTTTTTTTTTTGAGAATAAATTACCCTAAAATGGAAAATATTTTACAAAACCACCCTAAAATGGAAAATACTTTACAAATCACCCTAAAATGGGAATAAATTTTGAGTTTTACCATAAAATGGTAAATAGCCCCATGGGCTCCCCCCTCTCCTCTAACACACTAACACTAACATACTAACAACTACCTCTGTTAAAAAAAAAAAATTCAACATAATATTATATTTTTTTTTTGTCTTTTAAAGCCCTGAAAGCTCCTGGAAGAGGGGGGAGGGGAATCAAACCCCGCTCTACTACTTAGACATCGGGTATTAACCGACACGGAAAGGGTGCCCATACAAGCCCACAAAGGGCATGGTGGATCCCCAATGAATAAATCCCTTGGGATTGTACCTAAGACCTAGGGCTGAGCGCGGGTCGCGGAGAATCCAAACCGAAAATCTCTAGAACCGAAAATATCCGTTAACCGTTTGACTTTCTCCGAACCGAACTGTTCCGAAAATTTTTAATGGAGCGGGTCTGGAGATAATGAGTTCTCCAAACTGAAATTTGAACCGAACCGAATTGAACTGAACCGAAAAACCGAAATCAGAATCGATAATATATATATTTGTGTGAGTATGTATATTTCAAAAATTTTAATAGTTATTATTTTAAAATTTTGTATGATGGATTATAAATTATAATGTTAATAATCAATTATTGATAAGTTAATATATTATGAAATTGTACCATTATAATTATCTTTTGATTTTTTTTAATGTATTAATTGAATATTTTTATAACAAAAAACTTATAGTTTAAATTAAACAAACTTCAATTAGTATGTAGTATTTTTTTATTTTTTGAGATTAGTATCATATTTGGTATAATTATTATTATTTGAATAATAGCATATGTTATATACTAGTAATTAGTATGTAAGCTATATATATATATATATATATATATATAACAATATTGACGATGATAGATGTTTTAAGGTACACAATCAATTTTTATTTTGATTTTTAATAAATAATTAAATGTAGATTAGGGACCTAAATCTACAAGATTCTAAAATTAATTGTATAGTAATTAATTGTATACTAAAAGAATCTACAAGATTCTTAAAATTTTACTTTTTGGTGTGATGTAATGTAAGCTATATATATATATTGTCAATTGTGTTAATATATATATATATATATATAGAGAGAGAGAGAGAGAGAGACTTGAACTTGATATGTATTAATATTACTATCATCTACAATAGAATTATATATATTTAGTCTAAGATAGTATTGTCAATTGCATACGTTAATATGTTATATACTAGTAACTAGTCCAACTTATTATTCATCAAAAATCGTTTATTAAGATAATAATTTCATATAAACTATATGTAAATGTAATAAATAAAATAAACTTACATGTTAGTCATGTAAACTATTAATATAATTCATAATGTAAAAATAGTATCATATTAAGAATTAGTAGGATATTTCCATGAAAAAAAGTATTTGAATAATATCATATGTTACATACTTACATACTAGTAAATAGTAATTAGTATATAAACTATATATATACATAATAATATTGAGGATGCTAGATGTTTTAACTTTTAAGGTGCACCAATCAATTTTAATTTTGATTTTTTTCACACAATATCTTGAATATATAAATTGATTAAATGAGTTTATATAGCAGTTTATTTATATCTCATATTTTTAATTTATAGATTGACTAAAAACTTAAGTGATATTCTTTCATGTCCAATATACATATATATATATATATATATATATATATATATATATATCAATTTTAAAACTTATTCAATGTTAATTCAATTTTAAATAAAATAAAATAAATTTATTACATAGAATTGTATATTTTTTGCTTGATGTAAGCTAGATATTGTCAAATGTGTTAATATATATATTACTATTATGTACAATAGAGTTATATATATTTAGTGTCAGATAGTATTCTCAATTGTATTAATAGAAATACATATATTGATATATAGTTTTAGTAGAAATTATTATTAGTATCTATAAAATTTTTTGTTAGTATTGGCAATTGTATTGTGTATCCATAATACAATTATATATTTTTAGTGTAAACTAATATTGTCAATTATATTAAATCTAAATATTAATAGAATTTAAATATTATATTTTATTAAATTAATATTTAAATAAATATTTCAATTATTAATAAATATTAATTTAATAATAAAGACCTAATATATAATATACCTAACCTAAACTAAAGAAAACTACGTAGTTTTGAACTTAAAAACTAAAACTCAAGTGTTTTGACTTTTGATATACCTAAACATAAACTAAACTAAACCCTAAGTCATTCTCTTCTCCTTCACAAAATACAGCCGCTCTTCTCCTTCTCCTTCGCAAAACACAGCCGCTCTTCTCCTTCACAAAACATAGCCGCTCCTTCTCCTTCTCCTTCTCTTTCGCAAAACACAGCCGCTCCTTCTCCTTCACAAAACACAGCCGTTCCTTCTCCTTCGTCCCTGGCTCACTGCTTCGCTGCCGCTCCTTCGTCGCTGGGTCGCTGCTTTGTTGTCTGTTGATCCAACTCTCGACCTTCCTCTGTTTCTCAAATTTGGTCAATCCAGCTCTCGGCCAGTCGGCCTTCCTCGGTAAGTTAGCTCCTGCTCCATTTTTATCTTGTTTCTTCACTCAAGTTCGCAAAATTACTCATTACACGGTGCTATATTAACAAAGGCAATTTATTTTACACACATACAGTTTTCCTGTGCGGTTTATTATTGAGAGCTTTTGTATTCTACACAGTGAGCTTTGGTTTGCCTTCAAAATATTTGATTTTTTGTTTTTTAAAGAGTTTTAGAGAGAGCAAAGGCAAAATGATGAGATTGTTTGTTTAGATCTGAATTGAGATGTTGAATCGTTAATGGTCTTTAAAGTTCTCTAATTGCCTTTGCTTTTTGCTTTCATTTCTTTATACTTCAAAGTTAGTTATTATTATTAAATTTTTTTCGAATTTGATGATTTCCTTGAAATTTACATTTTATTTTATCAACATTTATATGAAAAGATTGGAACTTTGGTGAGCACCTAGTGACTGTATTGTTGTTGCTGTGGGTTTTTTTATCTTTATTTGTTATACATGTAATTTAAGATTGTTGTGAATCTATTAATTGCGAAAATTGTTATTTTTTTCTGATTTCGTGATTCTTTTTTGTTTACTCTGTAGTCGGCCACTTAAGGTAAAAAAGTTGATTAAACTTCATGGCCTCCAAGTCAAGCAGTAGCAAAAGCATTCCTTCAAATTTTGGTAATATACCATATAAAATATACCATATAAACTTTGTATTTTATCATTTGTATTGGACTCTCTTTGGTGAAAATCAAACCATTATTATTATTCCTTTCTTAGAGAATTTTTCAACTCATGGTAAGTGTATATTTTAATTTAAATTATAATCTAGACTTAAATTTTTCTTTTTGTTTTATGAAAAAAAAGGAAGAAAAAAATAAAACATGTTAATAATATTGAGTGCATTGCATTTGGCTTGTCTTTTGAAATTTTCCTAAACTGAGTCACTGATTTAGAATCCTTGTCTTCTATAACCGGCCACAATGGGATCTTCTTAATAAGGTGAAACATTTTACACCCTTTTTATTAATTTTGTTGTTACTTAGCCATTGTTTTTATATGCTTTGATAGATTTTGCAGCTCCAAAATAAAATCTGTGTGTAGTTCTGATGCACTATTTTAGTATCTGAGTTGAAAGCTTGGGAGGTCTCTACCATGGCCGAGGAGAATGGTGATCACAACATGAATTTGTCTAAGACTTGATAAAATGATGTGATAGTTTTGTTGTTTTTGAGTGGACTTTTTTTAGTGTTGTATGGATTTATTTTATGAATTGGATATTTTTTTGAACTGATTATGTATTGGAATTGGCAAGGGTTTAAGCATGAATTTTTAGATAATAGATAAGTAACATAATCTCCGAATTTTGGTTTCGCTCCGGACCGATTTGAAATCTCTGTTTTCTCCAAATCTCCGATCCGCCTTGCTCCGAAAAATCGGAGCAATTCGGAGTGGAGATTTTAATTTTCGGATCCGGGTCCAAAGAATTATTTTTTAAAATCTCCGATGTTCGGGTTGGGTCCGGAAAATTCCCGTTCTTCGGACTACTCCGACCCCCGCTCAGCCCTACTAAGACCCACCCTTGGTGTGGCCAAGGACCACACCACCCATCCACCTGGATGGGGCACATAATATTATGTTTTAGTGTAGTTAGGTTTGGGTCATTTCATTGGAAGGATATTCTAGACAAAAAATAGTTTGGTTTTCAATCTTATTTTTTTTTACCAAAAATATAGTTTTTTTTAATCATAAAAACAGTTTAATTCAGAATTTATGTTTAGGAATGATTTGCTACCTTAAATTTGCATTAACGATGGCTACAATGACAATTCATCCCTGAATTATCATCCAAAGTGCAATTAATTCAAAATCAACTTTTTAGATTGTTTATCCCACAAAAATGCAAGTTTTGGCAATTTACCAAAATTTTGAAAGAGTGAATTACACATACCTATTGGAGCAAGTGAGATGTTCAATAATAAGAAAAAAAATATTTTTTTTTCTTTTCTTCCTCCTTCCTAACATAATCCGATTATTAAAAAAAAAAAGAAAAAACCTTGTCACCAGTACCTTCTTACACCACCAACACCACCTAACATCGATGACACCACTATAAACACCCACCCACCATTGTTATTAATGGCACCACCATCAACACAATCGCCTACTGCCTTAAAATTTAACCCCACATTTGTCCAAAATTCCTCAATCTCTCCACCACTATCAACATTACCCACTGTTGGTACAAGTGCAACACCACTGTCATTAGTTATCATTAACAGTAACCTATTCACCAAAAAACCACCACCACCTAAAAATAACCATAATCATCAGCAATTGCCACCAAAATTTACCACCATAATACAACAAAATTCACAAAAAAAAAATCAAAATTCAAAAGGTATAAAGAATTACACAAAAAGCGTGAAATACAACAGAAGAAAAATTGTTAATGGAATAAAAAAAAGGGCACAATTCAACTTCTAAATTAGAATTTTCAACAACAAAAAATTCATCTCACAATTCAACCACATTCATTATAAAACAAACTAGTTTCAACAATATAATAACTAGGCTAAAATCAATTCAAATTGGGGACATAATTTGGTTACCTAGTTCAATTTAAATTTTTTCGAGTTTTATTAACAATAAT
>CATIWO010348379.1:0-10746 GCA_949673435.1 Macaranga tanarius | reverse complement strand
CATAGATGGATTCTCAAGATATAATCAGATTAAAATGGCTGAAGCAGATAAACTAAAAACCTCATTCATAAATGAGTGGGGGATTTACTGTTACTTAGTGATGCCATTTGGACTAAAGAATGTCGGGGCAATGTACCAACGGATGGCTACTACTTTGTTGCGTGATATGATCTATAAAGAAATTGAGGTATATGTGGATGATATGATGGTCAAGTCTCCTACTAGAGAATGACACTTTGAAGCTCTAGATAAGTTCTTGAGTAGAGCTGAAAAGTTTAATTTTAGACTGAATCCAAAGAAGTGTGTATTCGAGGTTACTTTAGGTAAACTATTGGGCCACATAGTCAGCAAAAGAGGGATAGAGGTTGATTTGGATAAGGTAAAAGCTATCAGTGAGATGCTAATGCCAAAGACAGATAAATAAGTAAGAGGGTTCATCGGACGATTACAGTACATCAGTCGGTTCATAGCTAAGTTGACTACTATTTGTGAGCCGATATTCAAGCTTCTTAGAAAGAATCAGCCAGTGGTTTGGGATGATCGATGTCAGCAAGCTTTTAAGGCAATTAAGAGGTATTTAATGAAGCCACCTATGTTACAACCTCCAAGACCAGGAAAACCATTGATTTTGTACTTAGTCATTGAGAAGGAAGCCGTGGGGGCAATGTTGGCATAAGAAGATAAGAGCGGGGTGGAGCATGTTGTGTACTACTTGAGTAAGAAGTTTCTGCCCTACAAAGTCAACTAAAACTTGGTGGAAAAGATATGTCTGTCAGTTGTGTGGGCAACTAAGAAGCTTCGACACTAATTCTAATCTTATAAGATCCAAGTGGTATCAAAGCATGATCCTCTAAAATACTTTCAGCAGACTCCTTCTCTCACAGGAAAATTGGCTTGATGGTTAATTTTACTCACAGAGTTTAATATTGAGTATCTGTCCAGGAAAGTAATTAAGGGAAGAGCTGTTGCAGACTTTCTAGTGCAAAGTCCTAGGGATGACAATCAGGAATGGGAATTAGAATTTCCCGATGAGCATTTAATAGTTATTGAGGTGCAGGGATGACGCATGTACTTTGACGGAGCGGTTAATAGCAAGGGGGCAGGATTGGAGTAATCTTAGTCACACTTGAAGGTAAAATGATTCCCATGGCTAAGAGGCTTGAGTTTGAAGTGACTAACAATTAAGCAGAGTATGAGGCATGCATATTTGGGTTGGAAGCTTTACGGAGTACAGGTGCAGAAGCGGTAACAGTGTATGGAGACTCGATGTTAGTAGTAAAGCAGGTTTTCAAGGAATGGGAGGTTAAAGAGGATAGACTGAACCTTTATGTGAATTATTTAGCCACTGTTATTTCTTTATTCAGTCAGTATAGATTTATACATTTGCCTCGGGAAAATAATCAAGTTGCAGATGCTCTGGCTACATTAGCTTCGATATGGGAAAGCAGTGCCCAAGCTCCAGCTAAGCCCTTAATTTTAGTGAAGTCTAGGACTCCGTGTTATGAAGAAATAAGGATAATGCCAATAGGACCAGTAGAAAAACCGTGGTTTTATGATTTATAAAAGTATCTTGAGATTGGACAGTTTCCTGAGGATGCAGATAGGAAAGAGAATGTGTCTTTGAAAATGTTGTCTAGACAGTTTATCAGTCATAATGGTATGCTGTATAAGAGAATGCCAACTGGGATACACTTACGGTGTATGGATAAGAAAGAAGCCCAAATGATTATGGAAGCTGTCCATGCAGGTGTTTGTGGGCCCCATATAAATGAAACAGTTCTAGTAAAGAAAATAACTCATCAGAGGTACTTTTAGTTAACCATAAAGATGAATTATGTTAAATTTGTAAAAAGGTGCTATAATTGTCAAGATTATGGGGATGTTAGTCATTTGCCCTCAATGGAACTTCAAGGATTGACGTCTTTATAGCCTTTTGCAGCATGGGGAATTGACATAATCGAGGAAATAAGGCCGGTTGTATCGAATAGGTATCGATATATTGTGGTAGCATTGGATTACTTCTCTAAATAGGTCGAGGCTGAGTCGTACACTTCAGTTGGGTCAAAATAAATGGCAAGGTTTATAGAGAGAAATATATTATGTAAATATGGGTTGCCACACTATATTGTGACTGATAATGAGGTGCAATTCTAGTCAGAAATGGCTATATTACTTCGGCACTATAAGATTGAGCATCATCGGTCATCTCTTTATCGTCCTCAGGCTAATGGTGCGGTTAAGGCTGCAAATAAGAACATTAAAAGGATCTTGGCCAAGATGATAGAGAGCTACAAGGATTAGTATGAGTATTTACAGTTTGTATTGTGGGGGTATCAGACGACTGCAAGAACATCTACCGGGGTTACGCCTTATTCATTAGTATATGGGTGTGAAGCAGTGCTGCCAGTGGAAGTAGAGATTCAATCTCTAAGGGTCCTGCTAGAAATGAATATTCCTGAATATCAATGTGTGGAAAGCAGATTGGTACAGTTGATATTGTTGGATGAAAATAGATTAAAAGCCATGTATGATATGTAACTGTATCAGAAGAGGATCGTCAGAGCCTACAATAAAAAAATTAAGTCGGGGAAGATAAAAGAGGGTGAATTAGTATTAAAATACACAAAGTCACTTTTTACTGATCCGAGGGAAAATTCAAGCCGAACTGGGAAGGTCCTTATCTCGTGAAAAATATATTTTCAAATGGTATGGCCATTTTGTCTGATCTGAAAGGGAATGAGTTTAGAGATTCCATCAATCTGGATAAGCTCAATAAATACTTTCTATAAAGTTTCGCTAGGGAGAAAATCTCAAAAAAATGGGTTGTCTAGGCGAAAGTAAAAAAAATGAAAAAAAAAAAATATATATATATATATATATATATATATATATATATATATATATATATGCTAGGTTAAAAACTCCGTAAAAGAGCGGCCCAGGCAAAAATAAATGATAAATAAAAGGAGAGAGAGAGAATAAAATAGTTGGCTGAAAAACTTGCAAGGGCAAGCTACCCAACGACATGAGAGATGTCAGAAGCAGTTTGTATGTACAATTGTGCTTATTTTAAATAAAGAGGTTTGCTTCTTTTTTTTTTTTTTGTTAAATGTTGCATTAAATGCTTATTACAATGGGCTTAACTAAAAGGAAAGATACCACATAAGATGAGTTGAGTCTAATTAAGTTGCTAAAACTAAAGAAGAAAATAAATCTAAGTTCTTTTCCTTTTGTTCTTTCTTATTTCTTGTATGCTAATCCTAAATAAATCCCTTGTCTTTTGATGCTTGATGAATTCATCTTGTTCTGTCTGTTGTAACTGGATCCAAGCCTTATAATGATCATCAGAGGTAATGTCTCCATCTTGTGAGATGCCGCGTCTAATGGTACAATGTGGCCAAGTTACTGATAGGTTCTCCATAAAGTTCTGAGTCAGAAGGCCAGGTTGAAAGCTATGAGTGAGCTCCACAATCAATTGCTTCTCTCCATACTACGGCAAAGTCGGATCGGGTAATAAAATGAGTAAAAATTCAGTCCAACAAGAGGGACATAGTGGGTATACGTCCTGGTAGTCACATGCTTGATGTTCCACTAAGGACATATCCACTGAACTTCAATATTTGGAAAGTTACCCAACTACTCTTTCATATCAGCTGGGAGCCTTAGCAATGGTCGAGTCCACACCTGCTTGAACTTGTACTTTGTAATATTTTGAGGGGGTGCTATCAGCTTCAGTTTCTCTTAGAGCCAAATCTGTAAAAAAAAAGGAAGGATTTAAAAAAAAAGTGTGTGACAAAATTTACCTCTAGTAATATGGGACTCCCAGTAAATTGATATGTCACAGGCAGATTATCTAAACCAGTAAGAGTCTCAGTAAGAATAAAGTGTACGGGATTGTGACTTGATTTAGCCTGATCAAGAATATGTATGATTTTGAAGTCACAGTCACCTGAGATGGAAACCAACAAGAATTGGGCATATAAGTAGAGAGCGACCATACGGGGCCAGTATACTTCCCTGTTATTGACTGAAATTATAGCCTTCAGGAATAAATCAAAGATTAAACCATCCCTAGAAATATATTGAAGAGATAACTGAGGAGGGATATTGAATAATCGAGCCATCTGTTGTTGTATGACTTGGAGTTCAGGAAAACCAAACTGCGGAACAGCAATCTGCTTGGAAGAGTCATCTGGGAAACCCAAAATTGCTCCAAATTCTTCAGGCAGGGGGCAAATCTCGAAGTTGTTGAATCGGAAAATATAATTCTTAGAATCCTAAAATAGGGCCACAATATGAAGGAAGGGATAATTAATTTTGCACAAGTGAAGGGATCGGAACACAGAAAGGTGAAAAGGATTTAGTTTTAACTAATTTTCTCCATCTATACTCTATAAGATAGGACGAAGCATCTTCAAGCTCTGTTCTATCATTTTTTAAGGGTTTCCTAAGATTTTAGGTTGAATATTATTGGCTATCAGTTTTTATAATGAACTCAAGGGATATAAAAGCAGGAATCATGCAACAGTACTCTCTAAGGTGTCGCCTTACCGAAGAGGCACCGCCTTAGCATCCCAAGGCATTATTCTTATCACTTCAATTGGTAAGGCGCCGCCTTAGTGATTCAGGCGGTGCCCGAGTAGCGCCTTAGCATGTAATTTCGTCAAATCAGGTAAAATAGGTGCAAAAAGATGGGTGTAAATGATTAGGGATACTCATGTAGCTACGAAAAAAATAAGAATCAGATGAAAGTAAATGGAATAGTGCATCATCATAGATCCATACAGTAGCAATACATCCATATCCAAAGTACAAAAGAAACTGATATACCTGATATGCCAATATACAAAAGTGAGCTAATCATAGGCTAAATATATGGCTCATCATCAGTCTCCTCATCACTAATATCCTCCCCATCATAATCATCCTTACCCTCATCATCATGATCGCGAGCGGTGTCTCTATCACCTCCCTGATCGGTTGCCATCTGAACATCCCCGTCAGGAATCTCTTATCCTTTAGTATCAAGAACAGCGGCCATATCTCCAGCTCCCTCAGACTCCTCCTGATCATCCACATCTAGCTCAGTAACCTGACGGCGAATCCTCTCCATCTATACCAGAAGAGACTCACACTCAGTCTGTCTAAACAGAGGTAAATAGGTAAATCTTAAACATACATCCATGCATACATACAACTGATAAGATACCTTCCAGTGTAGAGTCGATGAGATAAGGCTCTCGCTGTAAGCCTCCACTAATTTGTATAGATATTCCCCTTGTTGCCTAGGAATTTGCATAGTTATGTCTTTTTGTTATAATTGAAATGTCACAGGGATCAGAAGTAGAGAAACTTACATATGTAGTGGTAGCGGGAAGGCATGGCGAGATCAAACTCTCGTCCAATATCACAAACTGGTAAGATAAATCATCGGAGGGCATCTAATATCAAAAAAGATGCTCTGGCATATGTGCAAATGAACTAAGAATAGCAAAAGTCTCAGAGCTAGTGCCTACAGCCCTGAGAGTAATAGATAGAGTGATAGAACTAGGGCCAGTAATATTTGGAGCCACCCTAGCATGCTGAGCAAGTCGCTTACAAGGGATTGGAGAATGAGTATGAGCAGAGGCCTAAACATACTAAAAGAAGATATTGGTTAGCGAAAAAAAAAAAAAAAAAGAGACAAAACATGTACCTTATCTCTATCCTGTGGAAGTAGCAGCTGCTGTAATAGATGTGACTCAATGAAGCCCATGTAATAAGACCTCGATCTCCGAATGAATCTGCTAGCTGCCCCACCTGCAAATGCTTGCTCTAACTCCTTATCCTCAAGTAGGTCAGTCCAGAATATGGAGCTAGGAGGAGATTTGGGGATGTATCTCCTGTCCAAACCTCGGTAGTATAAGAAGACACGCTCTCTGAGATACCATATCCTATGCTCGGGGCCTCGCAATAAGACTTGCTGCTTAACCAAGGGCTCAGAACGAACTATGGCCCAGGACCAACCATCTCTAGGACCTCAGAAGTCGTGGGTTAGCTACCGGGATACAAACATAAGAGGTAAGTAAGTATAAATAATATAATTAAATACTGATGAGTTTTGCTTACATATGCAGGCGTACCTGATCCCAAGTCAGCTCATTGAGGTACGTACGATGAATGTGGACATGAGCAACCTCTCACCTCAATGTCCTGCTAGAACCCCATCTGGCTAGAACAGGAAATGACAGTTGTCTTACAGGGGCTATATCTCTAATCAATCTAAACTCCAAGGCCCAAATCTATAAAAGCACCAATGTTAGAACATGTAAATGAAGAATAAAGCACAAGAAGTCACCAAGGTGGCATGCCAAAAACCACATAACATCTTGGCCTTCCGAACGGCTGCATGCATACCATGATATAGGTATGCCAAAGCAGTAGAACCCCAATTATATAGGGACACCAGATCTAAATCTCGCAAAGGCATCAGAAATATTAAGTCGATGAAGTTGGAAACGTTCAAGAATAAGGTCGTGCCTAACAGGTAATAGAGAAAGGCCCTCACTAACAAGTCGATCCGACGGGGTGAAGTAATAATGGCTTCCATATCCGCATCTAAGTAGTAGCTAAGAATGAAGTCAACTTTGATAATATGACTCCCCTTCATAGCGGGAACTATCCCCAATAAAGTTTGGATATACTCAACTCTATCAGGTGAGTGCACACGTATACTGCAGTCAAAAAGAACTGGCAGCCTAACATAAGTAATGCTAGTGATAGCGGTAAATGATATAGGATCAATAGTGAACTCTCCACATGGTAGATGGAAAGTATGATTTGCATCCATCCATCTCTCCAGTAAAGCATACAGAGGCTGATAGTCATTACGACCTACAGCAGTGGGCAGGGCATGGATAAAATCACTAAAATTGGTCTCCCCAATTCGGTGCTAAATGACCTCAGGAAGTGTGTCATACCAGCAACGAGCACTCTTGACGTTCCCCGCTCTCTTAATAAAGTGAACGTCAAACTGTTGTATACAAGCAGGGTTCTATTTTATATATACATGTTTTAAGAAAAAAAAAGAGACTTGTATCACACCCAACCAGCGCTAAGGCAATGCTTGGCATCGCTAAAGCGGCGCCCAGCCTCGCTAAGGCGACGCCTTAGCGCATACTAAGGTGATGCCCAACCTCGCTGAAGCGACGCTTTAGCGTATCGTGAAGCAATGCCCCAGAATCACTAAGGTGATGCCCCAAGCATCACTGAAGTGACACCTGAAGACACTTGGCATTACTAAGGCGATGCCTTATCGAATAGGCGGTGCCTCAGCAATGTTCTGGCCGAACCTCAAAACACCCACAACAAAAAATTCATATAATTTTTATGGATTTTCATAAATTAAGAGCATGCATTTGATTAATCTTGACTGACCTGATATATATTTGTAGAAATCTGTGAAGAAAAATGACTAACCTGGCATGAAGCGAGAGAGCATATGTGGGAATATAAGTCTGGAGTCAAAGAAAAATCTGAACCTCTCCGCAAACCTAGTTTCTTAAGAGCTCTAGCAGTAGGAGGAATGAATTCCCATTGAGGAACTGCTGGTGTACGATTCTAATCCATTGTAAAATGAAGATAAGGAAAGAAAGCAAAGAAGAAGCACAAAGTTTAAATGAAAAGGAGTTTTGAAAGTTTAAATATAAAAGAATGGCAAATTGTCATTTTGGTCCATCTAAGGAAATTTTCTTTTAAACACCTAAAGTTTTTTTTAACCTTGGATTATGTTATTTTAAATTGCAGATCATAAATTTAGACCTCTCGGGGTTGTGCCCCGAGGATGACGGTATATGAAAAGCGGAACCCCTTGATTTTATGAACATTAAGGTAGACGGTGACAAACTAAAAATAGAATCCTTGATTTTATGAACATCAAGGTAAACGACGACAAGCCAAAAGTAGAATCCCTTGATTTTATGAATATCAAGGTAGACGGTGACAAACCAAAAGCGAACCTCTCAGGTTGTACCCCGAGGTTGATGGTACAAAAGTAAAATGATGTTAACACAGATCATACTAGAAGGAGTCACATGATTGAAGAATATTATTTTCATAATTACTTGCATGCATGTTGTTTTTTTTTGTAAAACCGATTTTTTTAGCAAATGATGAACGGTTTTCCAAAAAAATTAAAGGAGCAAACTATGGACACATAGTTCAGCCGGCCCGTGTAGAAAATCCAATGATGAAAATATACAGAAAAGGACTCAGCAATGTAAAAAATAATCTAGCTCCTTTGTAGAAAAGCCTAGCACTTTTAGCCCAACCCACTCGACCAAGCCCGTCAAAATTTTAGAACCCATTAGAGAAGGCCTATAAGGCGCCGCCTCTTTGATTAGGCGGTGCCTTATAGCCTCTCATTTCAAAGAGGCGCCACCTTTTTACTAGGGCGGCACCTTAGAAGGTTTTTTTTTAAAAAAATATACGTTAAAAATATATTTTCACGTGATTTTCTCACCCCAGTTATCTATAACCACGTTCTCTTGGAACGTGATTATAGGGAGAAAAATGAGGGATGGTGATGTGATCTTGATAGGAAAACCCAAACAATCTCAAATTAACCCACACACGTGTCCAAGGATTCACCAAAATTTACGGAATAAATAGTCAAGAATAAAAAGAAAAGATAAATAAAGAAGCCCTAAATTTGTTTAAATCAACCAACCCAAACCTTAGGTATATTAAACCTAAGACCCTTCATTACAAATTGATCAAATAAACTTATAATGTTTTTCGCCATGCCATAGAATAAGGAAGAATAAGAGGGTGATAAGGAACAAAGATGGCCGCCACAAGCAATTAACTTGATAATGTCAATATAGTTCATGCAAGAACCAAAAGAAATAAAATTCCTAGAAAAAAATTCAATTGATATCAAACTTCATTATTTTTACATCAAGAATGATATTTATTTATAGAAAAACAAAGGCTATGGAAGTCCAATTAAACTCCTCAAACTAAACCCTAGAACTAAAATAAGAATTAAAATAATAAAATTCCTAAATAACTCGGATTAGACCCAAAAACGATACACGGCCGTGTTTTAAGCCCCAAAACTTAACAGTGCTAAACATGAGCAGAGACATGGGCGTGTTGCAGGGTGTATTGCACACACGGGTAAAGACACAGGCGTGTTACAGGGTGTGTTTCCTACTGGATATTTTTAGTGCTCGAAACACAGCCATGTGCTATGGGACATGGGTGTGTATCATTTGGAACTCCTTCAAAGCCTTGAAAACTCGCCCAAAACACATTGTAAACCCTTGATGATGATTCTTCCACTTTGACATCTTCAACATGCATACTTTCCTTTACTAGAAGATTGGAAATCAACTTTGAAAGTGCCACGTTTGCAAGTTTAACTCATTTTCTTGACATTGGACTCCCAATTCCATATAAAGCGCCATTTGACCAAACTTGTTGACTTGGATTCTCATCAGATGGGATGTTAGAATTTAAAGAGGTGATTTTCTCTCTGAAGAGGGGGGGCTTTTTTCCTTTTACGTTAGTTTGACAGAGAGCAAAAAAAAAATAGAAACTAAAAAAAAAAAAGAGAAAAGAGCTGAGAGGATTTTTGTTATAAATAAGAAGAGAGGAGATTAATTTTACACTGTTCGGTGTTCTCTGTCATCCACTGTATCCATTCTAAGGGCCAATTATTTTTCAGTAACCTCTAAAACCTTCTTTTCTTTATATTTGTATTTTTTATTTTAATTGTTTAAATATGTTCTATTTATTGTTGTTCTTTTTTTGTCTTGGTGATTTTAATAATTTGCAAAGCATGATCTTGCATTTAATTAAGTTTTTTATATCTCATATGGTTTTGATGGTTATTTATTCCGTTGTTTAAATTAATTGAACTGCTTTTTTTTATGTCTATGCATTTTTATACGTATAAACATCATTCTGTGCCATATTATTTTACAGTAAACTCTTTTATTCTTATTATAATTCTCTTTGCTTATTTTCTCTTTTTTTCTAACAATTTGAAGAGCATGTATCATTAGTTGTATGTACTATAGATAATTCTTGTTTGTTCGTGTACTTATTTATTTAGGATAGACCAGTACTTGTTAATTTTGTGCAATTTAAAATACTGCCATTGATACTGATTTGCACCAGGAAGCGAAAAGGTGATGCCTTTTCATTGGGCGCCGCCTCTTCTTTCTAAAATGATGACCTCTCCTTCTTACCATGGTGAGGCGGAGCCCCAGTAATGAGGCGCCGCCTCTGTATCGCCTGGACAGTCCCAGGCGGCAGTTTGGATCTATTTGTATATATTTTGTGCTTCTTGATTTTGATTATTCAATACTAACTTTTGTATTTGTTTTGTAGGGTTTTGAGAATCATTAACTGAAATTTCCTCTTGCAGGTTATAATTATTTATGGCTTTAGAATTAAATTGAACTTAGAATCTCATTTTTTATTTTTTATTTGTTATGTGTCAAAAGGATGTAATCTTTTCTCCTCTCTTCTTTCTTTGCATGCGCTTTTAATTTTGGTTGTTTTAATTTTCATTGTTGTTTTAGATTATGGTGGATAATGAATGTGGATGTGTGAATGTGTGGATGTGATAAATCAGAGACTAAATTACATGTAAATTGACTAACTGAAAGCTTGGACCTAATTGTAAAATTTGGAACTTGTTTGGAGGCAATCACAATTTTGCATGTAATTATAGGCGTAATTAAATAATTAAAAATA
>CATIWO010348317.1:0-33308 GCA_949673435.1 Macaranga tanarius | reverse complement strand
TACAAGTAGAGAATAATTATGTCATTTGAATTTAAAAAAATAACAAAAAATTCAAACAGATAATTTATCAATAAAATTTTTATTTTTTTTTGATAAATTATCTGTTTGTATTTAACATTTTTATTTTTTTATAAATTATTTTTTTGAATTTTTTCACTTTTTTTTATTTTTTAATTTATATTACCTAATTACTTTCTATTTAAAATAGCTACTTAATAATTAAAAGATTTGAAATATTCTATTTAATCACACTTTTTATAAAAACTTTTTACTTTTTAAATTATTTTACTTTGTGAAAACATATTTATTTTTCAGTAAAAAATTCTATTTTATGAAAAAATCAAATATGTTCTTATTTCTTTTTAATAATCTAATATCAATTTTGGTTCTCCAATTATTTATTTTATATTCAAAAATTAATCTTTTTGAAAATAAATAATATATTTAGATTTACATATTAAATATACAATATAAATAAAATTTTAAATATTAACCTATTGTATTGAAGTAAATTTCAAAATACGTATTCAAATAATTATAAAAAATTATATCAAAATCAATAAAAATTTATAACTAAATAATAAAATCCACCGTGCCTAAAATTTTAACCAAGAGTCTACATTTTTTAGCTAATAACTTACAAAAATTAATGTTTCTATTATTTAGTTTTTCATTTTTATATATTTTTTTTGTAATATAAAAAATCTAAATATGTATTTAAGATTCAATATACATTGGAAATTCTTAAAGTAATAAGATAATTTAATACATATAAGAAGTTTAAATGATAATGAGATAAATAAAAAAGTCATTTAAGAGTAAGGATATTTATGTCATTTAGATTACTAAAAAGTCAAATATGAAATGCATTTATAAACAAGTGGAGTGCAAAAATCTCCGCCCTTGAACTTTAGTATGATAAAACTTTATAATTACTTCTCCTTTAGTCACCAATTCTTGAATGAAATGAAATATCAGCTCAATGTGCTTTGTTCTTCTATGAAATGTTAGATTCTTTGCCATTACAATTGTTGATTTATTATCACAATAAAGTTCAGTCCCCTTTATTTTTGATGTAACTCACTCAAGACTCAACATTTTGCCTAAGCCAAATGCATTGACAACTACTGTAGTGGTAGCCACATACTCTACCTCTGTTATAACAAAATTGTTATTGCTTGGTCCTTGAAATTTCATGTGATTGCACCAGATCCTAGCCCAAATACTTCTTCTATTATCTAATGATATTGCCTACTCACTAATGCTGAAGCTAACCAATCTAAAATTGGTTACATGAGTGTATCATCTTCCATAATGTAATGTCCGTGCAATATATCTTAGGATCCTTTTTGTTGCTCCATAGTGTTACTTTGATGGATTGCTCATGAATCTTGACACAACTCCAATTGAAAATGAAATGTCTAGTCTTATGTGTGTTAAATATATCAATCCACCAACTAAACTTCTAAATTGCTTCTGATTTGATTCTTTGAGCCATCTTTTTACTGCAATTTTTGATTCACATTCAATGGAGTGGCAACCATCTTGCAATTGGACATGTTTAATTTCTTTAGCATGTCTACAACATACTTCTTTTGAGAAATGAACACCCCATCTTCATCTTATAGAATCTGTGGTCCAAGAAAGTAGTACAATAATGCCAAGTATATTATTTCAAAACTACTCATTATGTTGTATTTGAACTCTTATACAAGTGCTGAACTTTTAGCTTCCTTCAAATTTTGCATATGGTTTAATCTTATACTATTCTATTTTATGCATTTTTTTTTTTATCTTGATTATATTCAAGATTGTATATATTACATATTATTCATATTTTCACTTTAATATCCTATGAAATAATATTATTAAAAAGTTATATTATAATGTTAGAAATGTAAAATTTTAACTCATAATAAATAACTTTTAAACGTGTTTTTAATTTTATTATAAATAAGAATAAAATTTTAAATAAATTCATAATAATTTTTACATGTATCTAAATAGTTAGCTCGATGATAAAGCATATATAAAATAATTTTAATTACTTTAAATCATATTAATAATTTTTTTGTAATATTTTAATGAAATGTAAAAATGAAGTACAAATGAAATATGATATAAAACTATAAAATTAATTTTATAAAAAATCGAAAT
The DNA here is from genome assembly GCA_949673435.1 of Macaranga tanarius. Classification (NCBI taxonomy): domain Eukaryota; kingdom Viridiplantae; phylum Streptophyta; class Magnoliopsida; order Malpighiales; family Euphorbiaceae; genus Macaranga; species Macaranga tanarius. Next base: position 31,151 of record CATIWO010348317.1, on the reverse strand, counting down.
CATAAAAATAAAAATTAATTCAAATTATATTAGTATTTTATCACAATATTAATCAACAAAATATACAAAATAAACTACAAATAAAATATTACATAAAAATTATAAATTAATTTTATCGAAAATTGAGATCTCAAAAATTAAAAGTATATTTTCCTTCTAAAATGCTAATTATTCTATCCTAAATTTTTGTTTGGCTTAGAAAAAAAAAACCCTTATGATATAATTGTTTCTTTTTATTTTTTAAATTTTAACTTCTTAGCCCTCTTTTCAGGCTTTTAGCTATCCATCTTCTTTTCTTCCCTCCATTTTAGGACATGTTTGGCTAGCTGATAGCTAAATGATACTAAGTGTTTGGTATATAAAATTATAACAGTGGTTGCTAATAGTGTATTTAATTGCATTTATAGACATTATATGTATAATATATGATTTAAATATTAACAATAGCATGTATGATAAAAAAAATTTTAATTTAGACTTATATTTAGAAATATTGTAGATATTTTTTAATTATTTATATAATTTCAGAAAATGAATATATTTATTTTTATCAAATTTTTGACAATCAATTTTAAATAAATTATATTATTATTATTATTATTATTATTATTATTATTATTATTATTATTAATGAACTATAAATTTTTTTATTAATATAATTTTTAATATTTTATTTGTGTGGTTAATATTTTTAATAACTATAATATTAATATTTTAATAATTATCCAAATAATATTTTATTAAATAATTGTAATTAATTATTTTATTAAATAACAATAATTAGTTATTTTATTGAATAATAATAATTAGTTACAATTAAAAAAAATAAAACAGTAATGCCTATAAAAAAACTCCAAATTGGAGTTTATATGACTTCATACAGTTAGAGTGCGGTTAAAACAAACACCCCCTTACTTTGCAAACCGAGCCGCTGCTCATCCTTCAGAAAGATGAAGGCAACATGCTGCAATCATCTACTTCACACACTCTATTCATCACCTCCAACAGTTCCTCACCATCAAAATCTTCCTCTGACCGCCTTCACCATCTCAAGAAAAGGTTCGGTTCGGTTCGGTTCAGTTCAGTTCAATTCTGCAAAAAATGACGAAAAGAAACAATCTTTTAGCAGTTTTGTTTTGTGGGTTTTTAATTTCAGGTGCAATAGAAGAGAAATGGAATGGTAGGACAGGGAGATTGGTGGGTTTTTCTTGTGGTGCAATCAGAGCCGTTGATGGAGGTGGTCAACAACAACAGCTTTCTCCATGGGATGATAAACCCTTTGAGATTTTGCCAAGTGGCAAGAAGTCATACTTGGATGAGCAAGATGTAGTTTCATTTCTTGATCCTCCTAAAGAATTGATTCCTCTGGAATCTGAGTCTTATAATCCAGCTGCATATCTCTGGTGAGTGACTCATGTAGTAAGTCTAGTTGCTGCCATTTTACAATTTATTTGCAATTCTTTAAAAATATTTTAGAAAGAATTTGGCTTGAGTATAAGCAATTTTATTGGGAAAAAAAGATTTGAGGGTATAAACATTTTAAATGTGGATTTGGTAGATAATTCCAGAAAACCTCAAAACATGTCAAGTGAAATGCTGAATTCTTTTTGTGTGTATGGTATGATATCGATCTGCAAACCTTTGCTTCAAATTTCAGCTCTTATATATACAAAATGCATCCAAACAACTTGTTCAAATTTGTAAGGACAATTCCAGGTGTTCATAGGATACAAATCTTATAATCCTAAATGCAATCATGTGCAATTTTAAGTTCCTTTATAGATGATGAATTTATGTTGTGTTCAAAAGATTTTGTGTGATTATACACATTTACATTCCTTTAGAGACAATATGCTTTGTGTTATTGTATATCCATTAATTATATAATCACTTTGCTCAAAAAGGGGGTTAGAGTAAGCGTTTCATATCTTTCTCCTACAGTATTGATTGCATCTACGTCTGCATCTGCATATGCATTAGAGACATTTCGTTTCAACGTGAAGACTTAATTTTGCTGTTTTATAAAGGTGCTCATATGAACCCCACAAAATCACACGAAATAATTTATTCAACCTTGATTTGAAAATATTTTCCATATCTGCTACATAATATATAAACATTTCATTTTAATGAACTTTTTTGAGATGAACACTATCCTTACTAAGCTGCAAAAAGAGATGGTTCTGGGTTCTTTATAGATAAAAAAATGAAGCAATATCAATACTATGCTCAATATTGAGAATTGTTAGTTTAGAATTTCAAGTCAGCAGTCGTTATTAATTCTAACTGGTATTCAGTACTCCAATTTGCTTGACTATATACAGTCTGGGTTAAACTCGTTTAGAGAATAACAGTTATTTGGCTTGTCTCTCAGAGAGCACATTGTTCAACATGTTTTACTTGAGTTGCACATTCTAGTTTCTAATAGAGTGTCTTCCTGTCTTTCTTTGCAAGGAGCTAAGTATGCAACTGTGCAACTTTATTGTCTGCTCCTTGAAGTTGATCCTGATTGAGTAATATCATAATCATATATTACTGGTTCTAATATTGGCAGAACAAAAGAAAGATTAAAATTTCTACTATTTTCTGGTTTAGTACATGCATATGAGACTATTTTCTTGCAAGGCATTGGTAGCTTATTTGAATTTGCTGATTTGATGGAATATGCCAGTGAATTTATTTAATGTGATTTTCATTGTTCTTGATGTGCAGGAAAAAAATTGAAGATATTCCAGAAGATAGGCGTCCTAGATTGCCGGTCTTGCTAGAACCTAGGTAATTTTTCACTCAAGCTTAAGCAATTTAGATTTTCCATTTTTTTTAAGCTTCTTATACATTTCTTTTCAATGTTCAAAAATTTTCCATCTAATTCTACTGGTTGTTGTTGCTAAGTTAAGAATTATGATCATCTTGCTATATTTTGAATGATTTAAATGTGCATCACTGATATGGTAAGGAAAATGTGATGTAGGCTTATATCAAGAGCTTGGCAAATAGCTGGCTCCCGGCATGAGGATCCTATGTTGTCTAAGAAAAGTGCATCCAACTTGTTTAATCATGAAGATGACAAAACATCAGTTGAATTTTATAATTGTCGAAGTAGTGGAGGTAAGTCATTTGAATGTTATTATTATTTGTAGTTGGATATGTGTGCCTCCAGGAATTTAGGATTATAAATAGCTTATTTGGTTTAGAAACATTTGAAATGACTGAAGTGGTTATATGTTAATATTTTAGCAGCAATCATTTTTTTTATTCACCATTTTTAAACATATTTATTTTGAGATTATTCATGCATTGTCTCTTATTCAATTTGCATCATGCAGATACTTCTACAAAGAGATGAAAAAAGAACCTTTACTTAAAATAACTTTCTTTATTCTTTTTTTTTTTACTCTCTTTTTATTTATTTATTAATGTCTTCATTTATTATTTTCTTTTTTTGTCTGTTGGAGTTAGGGGTGGCAGGTTTAAAATAGCAGCACATGATATTAAGAAATTGAGGTCAATCAAGGTTAAGTCTCTACATTTGTTTGTTAGAAAGGTTAAATCTTTACATTTGGTTGTTTGAAAGGAAAGAATGACATCAAGTTTGATTTGTGTCCTTGGTATTTGGTTATTTGCAGTGAGAAAGAGTCTAAAACATCAGGAATGAGCTAGGTTTTTTTTTTTTTTTTTATCATGTATTATGCATTGTAATTGGTAAAAATAATTGCATTTTGGATATGATTTTTTATGGAGAAAGAGAAGAGAGAGGAGCACAGTTTTTTTTATAAATTTTCCAAAACTGAATTAACTGGACATTCAGTAACTTGTACCCGACATGAAGTAAAATTAAGAGAAAAAATGGTTAAAATTAATTATATTCTGTATTTTGGCTTTGAACTATCTTTCATTGCTAACTTTTACATGCATTCCATTCATTTTTTGTTTGAAATGATAAAGAAAAGGAGATGCAATTGACAAAACGAAATGTGAGGAGATTGTGAGAATATATTTGAAGAGAATGACATTTTCAAGGGAGTAGTAAACAATAATAGGAAATTCAAAAAATAAATGGTGTAAAAGATATTATATGCAAGCAATGAAATTTCAGCAGTGAGAGATATTAGGGTACTTGCTCTTTGTGGATTGCCTTCCAACTCTGGTTTTTGATTGTTGAGTCAGACAAGAGAAGAAAGGTATCAATGACAACAATATCTAGGACTTGTCTAGGACTTCGATCATGAATTTCTTGCAAAATAGATGAAATATAGTAAGGTTCTAGGCTTCACAACCAATGTCCTATTGGTAATTATGCCTAGGGCTGAATCCTGTTGCACAATCCCCAGAACTGCTGAAAGTCTCTCTTGTTGAGTTAATGGTAAGACAAGCATTATGAGCTTTGGTGTATGGGTATTTGTGAATGTACAACTTGAAATCTATAAGCTAATGCCCTCCCAAATCTTGTGGAGTTTGGATTCTATATGAGAAAAAGAGTATCTCTAATGCATGACACTTCCAGCTTTGTGAAGATTTATGGAGAGACCCTTACCCTTACCTTAATTCTTTTGGTTGCAGTGAAGCTTTTTTCACAGATCCAATTGCGGATCTTTTGATCCTAGAAGGGCAACCTTATAGTTGCTTCAAGGCTCTCACCATCTCACCCTTAAAAATAGAATGTGGTACCTTGATAGGGAAAGCCTACTGGAAAACTATAAAGACTAAAATTAGAAAGCTGACAACTACTTGTAATGAATTTTGAGAAGTACTCCTGAAAAGTATAAACACTGTGTATGTTTGGCGTGATCAATTAGTAGATGATAATGCTAATTGTTGATGAAGGGACAGGCAATACTGCGTATAAGAAGTGGCTAATGAAGATAAGTAGAGGATGGAATAGAGAGTATGTGATCACAGGAGATCAGATGTTTTATGGCGAAAATGCTTGTCTAATTAAGTATTTGATTAAATGAGTGGTCCCCAACACAAAAGTTCTTCAAGGTGAGGGAATTTTGTGAAAATATTTTAAAGGGAGAACATAGAGAGTATCAAGTTCAAAAATGTACCAAAAGATCACAAACGACAAGTGCGAGGGAGTTTTTGTACAGAAAATGTTGTTACATATCTATGGTGAATCCTAAATAATGTGAGAAATTCATATCAAATGCTGATGGTTATGATGATCCGGGACAAGTATATGCATTTCATTGCATGCTTCTTATTCATATTTCATCCTTTTGGATTTTTAAACTTTTGATATGTGCCATATTTTCATAACATTATGATATTGATATGGAACTTTGTTAACTAGGATCTTGGCCTATTGGTTGGTTGAAATTTTTCAAGAAGGTCAGTTCTCAACTTTTTTTATAATCAGGACATGGTTACCTTTCCTATTCTCTTTTACTTTTTTTTCCATCTTTTCTCTACCACCTCTATTTCTTTCTCTTTCTTTTCTTTCCCCTTGCTTTTTATGCATTAACGCATTCATTCTTCTTGATGCAATTTTATATGGGCTTCTCAGGCTATTTTTCGTTGCAATGATGGGCAGACTTATGGAAGATTGATAGGTATGTTCTGCATGTTCAATGTTTGAATTTTCCTCACGGACAGATGAAGGCAATGAATTTAAGGTCTAAAAGATCTTTGTTTGTCCTTTTTTTTTTTTTATAATTATTTTGCTTTGGCCTTGGGGTGTGGGGAAAGGAGTGGACAAGAAGGGGGAAGATGTGAAATGCAGCAATCAAGATTTTTTTTAAAAAAAGAAAAAAAAATCACAATCTTCATTCAGAGTCGATTCATATTTAACTTGCATGGGTAACATTGGACTAGTCCAGGTTTAGTGTCTACATCAGTGTAAGAAGTTAGAATTTCAATCCTTTAGCCCTTTATTTTTGGGGTTTGGGACTTGATCACGTTTGATCGCTTACAAATACAAACACACACGCACATGTAGCTGTTGTTTGCTCTTGCATCAGTTTCCATATCCTTCCATTCCATTGGGACGCCAAGTAAAAATTTGAATTGAATGTCATATTTTCCTGCATGCACTAAACAAGTGATAAGTGCTTCTTGTAGAGTGATATGATTGAAGACACTGTATATACTAGATTTCCGCTTATTGACCAATGAAGACACTGTACAAGGCATCTATCAGAGTATGTGGCTCCTTATTGATATCACAATTGATATGATGCTATGAACCTTGCCAATTCTAGTTTCTCAGGCTAATTCTTATGCTCCTTTTGAACCTTAAAATTTCTGCATATGGTTAAAAAGAAAGAAGTTCCTAATTTGATTGGTTACAGTTTCTTGTCCCTGTAGTCAAGTTTTTGTTGTTATATGTTGAAGGAGTGCATAATTACTTATTGGGGCCATAAGCTAGTTTTTAACTGTTACAAACCATTGTGTTTTACTTACTAGGTTAATTTGCTTAATCCTAATGCTAGTCAACTGATAAAAAAATGCTTGAACAGGTGGATCATTTCTTGCTCAAATTGCAAATACTGTTAATCCATTGTATTTTATAGTAGCACAACATGGGGAAGTGATGTCAACAGAACAGCCCTGTGATCTAGCATATGAACTGGCAGATGGACACTTGAATCTTCGTAATTATCCTCAAGGTTTTCCAAAACCAGGTGGGATTTTTGTCATTTTAGTCAACATATCAACTGTGATTATAGTTTCTTATGAATGTGACGAAGTTAGAAGAACTTCTCTTCCCTCTTAACTTATTGGCCCGCTAAAGTTAGCATTGGACCTTTATGTTCTTTTTTTTTAAAAAAATAATTTAATCCCAATTGAAACTTTTACCTTTTAAAACTAGATTATATTGAACCTTTTCTTAAAAACTTTTTACAAGGAAGTCCTATAAATTAAAGAAAAATTTAATTTTAATGTTTAACTAACAAAAATTATTTAGACTAACAAATAAAAAATTGATATTTTTTAAATATATATATATATATATATATATATATCACTTAATTATAAAGTTTTAAAAATTTTTAAGCATACATAATAATCTTAAAATTTTTTTAACTTTTTAAAGAAATTTATTTAGTTTTTTTTTTTTAAATTTTTTTTATAAACTTAATTTTAAAATTTTACAATCAAGTGATATATATTTCAAAAAAGATTAATCAATTCTAATCGTGAATCTAAATAATTTTTCATTAAACCCTTAAAATTAATACTGATGAATGAAATTTTGTTATTTAATGGTTAAAATTAAATTTATGAATAAAATTGATGTATATCACTTGATTGTAAATTTTTAAAAAAAAAAATTCAAAGTTTAAAAAAAAGCTAAAAGAATTTTAAAAATTATTGTGTAAACTCAAAATTTGTAAACCTTTATACTTAGGTGATATATATATATATATATATACACACACACACACACTTTAAAAAATATATCAGTTTTATTTGTTAGTCAAAATAATTTTTCGTTAGTTAACCATTAAAATTAAAATTTTCTTTAATTTATAGGCCTTAATTGTAAAATTTTTTTAAGAAAAGGTTCAATATGATATAGTCTTAAGAGAAAAAGTTTCTATTGGGATCAAAGAAAAATATGAAGGTCGAAGGCTGACTTCAACCCAAAGTTGAGGGTCTAATTTGATTCTTTGGCCAATTGAGAATCAATAATGGTTTCTCATCATATCAACTCAACCTTGCTAAGTCTTTATCCTAGTCTATTTAGTCTATTTTGGTTTTCTTTTAATTGATCATTTGCCTTCATTGTAATAATTTGGGGCTACACTCGGAGAATATACAATGCTGCTAAATCCCTTTTCACCATTTAACATCGAAGATATTTGAAATGCAGTTTTGGTGGAATCTCATTCTTGCTTGGGCCATATCACAAAATTGGAATCATCTTATATCTACTTATTTATTTACTTCTGTAGCTTGAATATTCTCAGCCTTCCAGACCACTATCATTCCTCTTTCAACTAATTTTAATGGATGCCTTCCACCTTCCTAGGACTGCACACATTCTGTCTGGTTTTTCTTTTATTCTGCATCCTCATCCGTACCCAGATAATTTTATGAACATGTTTTCTTTGAATTGTCCAACCCTTGACGTAAATTGTGGCATCTTATAGAATTTGTTCATCTTAACTAGGATTTTATGATTGTACCTGTTATAGACATTGTCTTCAAAATAACCATTTTTTTTGAGTAAAAATTTGAACATTGCAATTTGACTGACTCACTCTCCCTTATATTGCTACAATGGCGGACTTGCAAGTCATAATTGTTGTTTTAGTTTGTACTTAACTTGAAACTCCTGGACTATATTTTGGAGCTGAAGGAAATGTGGCTTTTCTAGAGCCTTATAGAAATGAGAAAAAATGTAGTTTTTCAAAGATTTGTTATTGCTTATGTTTGCTCATGTTCAAGTATTCACCTTGTAGTAAAGTGGATTATTTAAACCCTAGTTTCTCACTCTCTCCCCAAAAAGAAGTATAAAAAATTGGAAAAAGAAAGAGAGAAAGAGAGAGGTTGATTGATTATATGGATGAGATGGAAAACAACTATAAAATTATTAATTGCCTTTTTGTGAGTTATTCTTCTTCCTGTTTTGGCTGCATAGTTTTTGTAAGTAGTCTGACAAAGTTTGGAAAATTTTATCACATCTACAGCAAAGCATCCATATCCTTTCAATGATAAAGTTGTTATATATGTTCGTCATGTTGGTCCTGGCGTGTTAGTGGGGCAAGCATGGCAAGAAGGAAAGGAATTGCAGCAAGTTCCTAGGAAGCTCTGCGGTGAGATTTTGATGGTTAAAGATTATGCTGCGTCCTCAGTACATCGCTAAAGACATATCCTCTGTATTACACCATTATGTTGATCCATTGCAAAGTTCCGGATTACCAGGAAATATCCATCACAAGTTTTGAAATATACATGCTTCCTGCCAGGGTTTTGAAATAGACATTCTTCCTGCCAGATACTAGAATGGAGAAGCAGAGAAGAAGTTTTTGAAGCTATATTGGACTTGTGGCATCATTCTCTTTCACATGTAAATGATTTTGATGTCGAATATAGTTTCTGACATTTTTGAAAATGACATCTGATTTAGTTTAAGACGTAAATGTTATTTTCGAAATGGCATCTGATTTAGTTTTAGGCTTTTAGCTGTAGATGTTGTGTCCGTGCATTTCAACTTCTCAATGGCCTGACACTTGTGATGGAACTCAAAATACAAACCAATGACCAAACTCCCAATTATTGCTTGAAATGAACTTCTGAAAGTTTGGTTTTGCAGCTATTGCTCCTCTCCTATATTCTCATTATTATAATTGGACATGATAAAATGCTAGTTATTGGGGCATTCGTACACCTGATGGATGGTTATCCCCACCTTGTAAAGGGTCATGAAATTAAAAAGCAAGAGCTTATTTAGCATTATGAATTTGGATTGTCAGTTGCTAGAGTTGGAATAAAAGCATGGAACAAGTTTGTACCATCACCATCCGCAAATATGGTACTTTTCCACTGTAGAATTACGAATAGTACATAGTTTCAACTGCTTAGAATATCATTTTAAACATGTTGGTTACAGTAACAGCTAGCAATAACAGGTCTTAGTTGAAATAATAAGAATTCTAATTGATAAAAAAAAAATAGAACACTATGAATTCTAGCTATTATGCTTGCAAATTCAATCGACACATATCCAGAACTCGTCCAGTAGATTTAAGTGCAACAGAGCAACATAATGGAGACATATACACTTTCCATATTAAGCATAATAAACAGTTACATATTCATAATAAAAACTATATAATTATTTATGATGTAAATTAATATTAACAAAATAATATAATTTTGGTACAAATTAGTGTTAGTAATCTGAAATTAATAGAGGTATGGTTATATAATTTGCATTTGCATTAAGTATTAATATTAAATATAATTGAAATTATTAAATAAATATTATATAATACTAATTTAATATTAAGCAAAAAAGTTTTAATTATTAAATATAACAAAAAAATACATATTTATAATAAAATAATATAATTTTAGAAAAAATTAATATTAATAATAGAAAATTTTAGGATTACTTTAGTTTTATTTTCTTTTTATCATCATAAGATGAGAATGCTCCTCATTGTTACTTTGTAAAAAATAAAATAACCATAGAAGATACCATAATGATAAATAAATAAACATAATACTAATTTAAATTATTATTAAAAAATTTCCTATAAAAAAACTTATTATTAAAAAATTTTATATTGAATAAATATTACTGAAATTAATATTCTCTGAGTTAGTTATTAAATAGAATAATTTAAAATATTAATCATAATAAAACAAAATTTATATAATTTAAACCCAATCCTTTTTTTTAAAACCCAATCGAACATCTCTTCTCTGCCTCTGAGGTATTTTATGTATTTCTTGAAATTGCATTTGAAGCTGCTATTGTTTTTGCATTTGAAGGTGCTTCTGCTGCACTGAGAGGTGGAATCTCAGTAGTAAGTGTTTCTTTCATATCCTAAGCTAATTCCAGTTAATGGGTTGTTTTTATTTTTGCTAAATTTGATGTCTTTTGATTTATTTTAGAATTATAGGTGCATGTCTTGTTGTGAATCTCTTTTGTATCTATTTTCTTTTTCTTGATATGCAGCAAGTGAATTGTGTATGGGCCAATCTATTGTTACAACTTACAAGTAACCTCTGATAATGTAATCTTTTCTCAACTTACTCAGTCCAGTCGAAGATTTAAGTTCAAACCCCGCTTTCCATTCTTTGTAAATCAGAAAAATAATGAACAATTTGCAAAATAAAGTTGCTGCAATTAATCACAAAATAATAATATGATTGCCTGTAGATTGGTGACTTTAGATTCAAAATGAATGTTCTTCAACAAAACAAAGTTCAGGTTTCTGGTTGATGTGTTCACTATGGTGCTGCTTTTAGCTGATTTACCTTTTCTCTGAATCCTATATGTTTTTATTTTATTTTTATTCAATGCTAATTTTGCTGCTGTGTTGAAAAGGATCAGAACTGCTTGGAATTGGATGAACAAGTATTCAATCTTTGTCTTATTTTACAAGACACTTTTCATTACTTCAATGATGCTTGACGTTCTTTGTAGTTTGACAGTGAATCATTTTGCTTTAGGTTAGTTTCAGGTGTAGATAATCACTGCTTTATATTTTTTTCTGTTTCGGAGTAGATTAATTTTAGGGTTAAATTTGAGTAGCACCAAACTGTTTGAATTTGTCTGATTCTTATATATTGAAGTGGGTTAGAACAGTTGGTTGCTGGATTGAACTACTCGATCCCTCTCATTGATTCATCATATTCTCGATGATTCCCCCTTTTGTGCAATGACACCACTTGCTTCAACCATGCCATTTTGTTTACCAATCTTCCCTCTATCAGATTGGATTATATCTTTCTATTTTATGATGTGGCCAAATCAAAGTAAGAGCTTATGACCTTACCTGTTCTTATCGATAAATGACTGACACGACCATCTTAAGTTGTAGCATTTGAAATGAAAAGTTTGCTATTATGTTTTGTTATGTAATAAGTTTGATTTAATTTGATTTTGATTCATGTTTTTATTTTTGTTTTTGTTTTTGTCTTTTCAGTAGAAAGCATCTGTAGAAATGGCTAGTCAATGTGAAGGAGAAAAAGCTGAGCAAAGCACGAATCCGCATGGATTTACTAAAATGGTAGTAGAGCAGTATAAGAAAATCAAAGAGAATGCAGAAACTTATCCTTATGTGTGGGGATCATATATTGTAGTGCATGGTGGTTTTGCCTTGTGGACCAGCTACAGATGGAGAAAACTTAGAAGGATTGAAGACAGAGTACGAGCTCTTCAAGTGAGACTTCGCAAACTTGTTGATTCCCAAGAGTCTGCATCTTCAACAATTCAAAAGGTTCCTCCTTCAATTGATAAACCTGCCTCCCCAAAGTAGCTTATCCAATTTACCTTTTGCATCTAATAAATTAGTCAGTTCTGAATATAACTTTAAAATACAAAATTCAAACTAAAAGTTCTTACCTCCAATTCTAATCTTGCCTCCAAAGACTGTTCTTGATGCAAAGTTTATGCAAAATAAGGGAAATTGTTGAATCGCAATTAAAGTTTCCAACAACTTAGGCTCTCACCAGCCAACAAATACCTTGTTTCTCAGTATCATCAAAATTTAGAATTCTGAAAGCAAGCACGCCACAAAGAAACAAAAACAAGATTCAAACCTATCACCAAGCTTTCATCGCAAGGGACTACTCCAAAAAAAAAAAAAAAAAAAAGATAAAAATTCTCCAGTACTTGTACAGAATTTCAATTTGGGACCAAAGTTGACATTTCAATATAACATTGGCCCTCGCCCTCGCCCTCGCCCTTGCATTCATCCGCAACCTCATGGCTTTGTTTCTGTATTTCACCTACTGCACACATTGCACCATTCTTAAGCTCTGCTACAGAAATTGAATGGAGTGCGTTGGTTGTCAGTCTCTTGCGAGAAACAAAATCTTGAGAAACAAATTTCATTGTAGGTCGAGCTTTTGGGTTGGCATCTAAGCAAGCAAATGCTACAAAAGCGATATGGATCACATCTCGTACGTCACTTCTAGTCCGTGGAGGTGGTAGACGAGTGTCCAGTATCTCATTAAGCATCATTGCATTGTGTACAGTTGATGATGATAAAGTTGATAAGAGATCTCCTGGATGTCTCCCCATCAGCAATTCTAGTGCCACAACTCCAAAGCTATAAACATCACATTTTTCTGTGACAGCCATTGTGTAGGCAAGTTCTATCCACAAACATAATTATATTAGAAACAATAATACAAGATGCATTGCATCAACTAGGCCTTCACTACTTCAATTCTCATTTGTATATACATAAAAAAAAAAAAAAAGGCACAAGTTTTTACCTGGAGCAATGTAACCATAGGTGCCAGCAAGAAGAGTTTGATTGGATGAACCAGGACAAAGAAGTCTAGAAGTGCCAAAGTCAGATACAAAACCCTCCCATTCAGAGTTCAACAGAATGTTGTTACTCGATATGTCTCGATGAACAATAGGTGGGGAACAATCATGATGCATGTATGATAAAGCATGAGCAATGCCTCTGACAATGCTAATTCTTTTAGCCCAATCCAACTCCAGAGCTTCCACATCATTTCTGAGTCTGCAAAACAGGCTTCCCCTTTCCATGTATTCATAAACCAAAAACATGTATCTTTTGTGCAGACAAAACCCATGAAGCTGGACAATGTTCTTATGGCGTATTTCTGATAGCACCTTTGCCTCGTTCCTGAAAGATTTGTCAAAAGCAGGGTCTTCGGCTTCCATGCGATGGACTTTCTTCACGGCAACAACTTTGCTGCTAGGCAGTTGTGCTCTGTAAACACTGCTATATCCCCCAGTGCCAATGCAAAATCTGATGTCAAAGTCTTGAGTTGCTTCAATGATGTCTTGAAAAACAATTTTTCCATCATAATTCCATATAGAAAATATATCTCCATTCTTCGGTAATCGGTTCTCATGTTGCAAATTCTGGGCATTGCGAGAAAGGCATAGAAATGCAAGAATCAAGACGAAAGCAAGGAAAGAGGTAATGGGAAGCCAAATTTTGATGGAGTGCAAGGCTCTGTTGACATTATGTGGTGGAAAGCACGGCTGGAATTCACCACGGCATTTTGAATTATTGTTACTTCGGGATAATTGGTAAGTTATATACCTTGAACATTGGAAAGAATTGCCATCCACATTGAAGACACTGATCGCTGGCAAGCATGCAACAGAATCTGGAATATGTCCGGAGAGGTTATTATGGCTGAGATCCAACTGCTGCAAAGATGTTAAGTTTCCCAGTGTGGGAGGAATTTCTCCGCCGATCAAATTGCGGCTCAGATTCAAAATGTATAGCTTTTGAAGGTTTTCAAGTTGAAGGGGAATGCTTCCATTTAAATGGTTAAGGGAAAGATCTAACACCTGTAGATTGAACAGTGCTCCAAATTCGGGTGGAATTAGACCAGAAATTCGGTTTCTTGAAAGATCAAGACGAGACAGGTTATGTAGTTGAGAAAGCTCAGATGGTAATGGACCAATGAGATTGTTATTGCTCAAGCTTAAGTAAGAAAGGTTAGTCAAATTTCCAATCTCTAAAGGGATTGGGCCAGAGAGGTTGTTATCGTATATGTACAACGAAACAAGTCTCTCCAGACTTCCAATTTCTGGAGGTATTGAGCCATAGATTTGATTGTGATAAAGAGAAATGGTTATCAATTGTGTCAAATTAGCAAGAGTAGAAGGGAGTGCACCAATGAGCTTATTTTGAGAAATGTCTAAATAATAAAGACTCTTCAAGTTTCCAATTTCTGGAGGTATAAAGCCATCAATTCGGTTGCCATCAAGTTTAAGGACTTGCAATTTGGTTAAATTACCAAGAACGGAAGGGATTGGACCTATGAGGTTATTATCAGAAATACTTAAAGAAACTAAACTCTTCAAGTTCCCAATTTCTGGAGATATCATTCCACTGATTTCATTCCATGAAATGTCAAGTTGCAATAATTGGGAAAGATTGGCAAGTGAGTGAAAAGGCAACTCACCTGTTAGATAATTGTGTGACAGGTCAAGATGGTTGAGCTCCGAAAGCACACCTACTTCTGGCGGAACACTTCCAGCGAATCCATTTCCTCTGACATAAAGCCAAACGAGCTTCGGGAAATAAGAAAAATTCATCTTTCCAAGACTTGATCCATTGGTGCAGGGCGGTGATTGGATTCCGATCACTCTCCCATTTTCATTGCAAGTGATACCAGGCCAACTGCAATGATTTGAGGACCTTTTGACGTAGTCATCACACCACCATCCACTTTGTAAAAGAGCCTCGGCTTCTAAATGCATGGATGACGAATTGTATTTGAATGGATCCGGTGCTGTTGCTGGAGCTAGAGTATGACTGCTAATTAAAGCACCCATAAACATAACAAAGAAACTAATCCTGCCAACTAGAATAGCCATCAACATTGCTTTGTTTCTTTTTACTCAAATCTTCATATATGTTTACGCACTAATTAAGTCAAGGTCTACTTATAACCTTTTTACTCAAATCTTCATTTATGTTTACGCAATAATTAAGTCAAGGTTTACTTATAATGTGTTTAATATTTTTTTTTCTAGGCTTGCTGGAATTCTTCTTCATCTCAAAATTTTTAATTTGTATCAATAAAATTATTTTATTTTGAAATTTATAAGATGAATAATTTTTTTCTTTAAATATATACATATATCAATTTAAGTAGTTCTGATATCATTTGTCAAACAGTATGCATAAAGACAACAATAATAAAATAATAACTTTTTTTTTATCAACTCATAGTAAAATAATAACTAATACATGAAATATAAGATAATCAAATAATGAACAAAAGAAATATTATAACCAAATAAATTAATGCACTATTACAAGAAAAATATTATTTGCATCACTAGCAACACACCTCAATTGCTATGACTCACCTGCTCGCACTACACCTTGTACACATCTCGGGTATTAAACCCCACAGGTCACTGAACTTTAATTAAATTTCAAAACGGATATCCAATTTCAATTTGTTTCTTTTAAATCACTGAACTTTGATTAAATTTCAAAATGAATGCCCAATTTTAATTTGTTTCTTTTAAATCACCTAATATCAATTTTATTTCACAAAAGATACTTGCTGGAATTAAATGGTATTTTGCTGACATGGCGAACGGAGAAAGAATATTTTCCATCGATTCGTCACTTCAACCAACACCTATTTTCCATGTCAAATTACAAAATTCCAGTCAAATAAATTTTTTTTTATTGTACGTAACACTTAGTAATTCCAGCAGGTATCATCTGTTAAATAAAATTGATATTAGGTGATTTAAAAGAAACAAATTGAAATTGGGTATCCGTTTTGAAATTTAATCAAAGTTCAGTGATTTAAAAGAAACAAATTAAAATTGAGTATCCGTTTTGAAATTTAATCAAAGTTCAGTGATCTACGGGGTTTAATACCCTACACATCTCACTCGCTCTCTTTCACTATTCTCTTTATTACCACTAGTGCTGAGCACGGAAAGAAAAAAAAATACCAAACCAAACTAAAATTTTGAATGAAAATATATTACAATTATATTTATTGAATAATTTTAACTTGAAACAGAACCAAATCAAATTATATGACTAACTTGGTATGGTATTGAATCTTTATAAAAAGTCGAACCGAAAATCATACCAACACCAAATTAAGAATTGGATATAGTGCTGAATATTAATTTAATAATAATATAAAAATATTAATAAAATATTAGTGAACTTAACTATATATCATTATATTATCAACCAATATATATTAAATAATATATGTATAATAATATAAGATAAAAATAAAAATAGTTATGTTTACAATATAATAAATAAATTATTAACAAATTATTATTATTATTATTATTATTATTATTATTATTATTATTTTATCATGTATTAATGCAGAATGTTCATTGTATCACAATTTTAAACTTAAAATATGAAAATAAGAAAATTCACGTTGTATACTTCCAAATTATTCGGTTAACAAGTAAGAATGGGGAATGTCCATTGTATCACAATTTAAACTTAAAATATGAAAAATAAGAAAATTAACATTATATGGTTCAAAATATTTATTATTATTATTATTATTATTGTTGTTGTTATTATTATTATTATTAACAACAAATAAGAATATGAAGTGTCCATTATATTTCAATTTAAATTTAAAATATGAAAGTAAAAAAATTAACATTGTATGGTTCCAAATTTTATATCATTTATTTTAGATTTTATTGATTCTCATTTTGATTTTTGATGGAAATAATGTTATAATTCCCGATTTTGTACTACAAATTTACTGTGTATTTTTATTTCTACTTTTTAAATAAATATGTTTAAATTTCTAAATTTCTATTTTGAACCGTACCATACCGATCCGTTCTGAGAAAACCGAATTTTCATGCTAAACTATCCTGAAAAATGAGATAGCATTGATGTAAAAAATTTTAAATTTGGTATAGTATTAAAAATTTCATTTTGAAATCTTTAAAATTTCATTTAGTTTCAGAAATTTTAAATTTTAAATTTTTTTTTGACCCATGGTCACCCTAGCTACCACGCACTAGTACCAGTCTTTAAGAGTGGGCATCGGACGGTTCGGGTCTGATAAAAAAATGTGGCAACCGATCGGTTTTGTTGAATGCTTAATATGGACCGAACCGAACCGATAAAGAATGAATAAAAATCGGTTCGGTAGACTGAAAATCTTCAAAAATTTTGGATGGAAATGTCGGATTGGGCCTCTTTGGGCTGGGCCTAAATATTTTAGGTCTAAATTATGAAAAATTAGTATTATAATGTATAATATGTATATTAATAGCACTATCACTAAAAGTTTTAATAAAACTTAAACTATTTTAAGTTACAAAACATATAAAAATGCATAGCTATGCATTCAAATACAAAATGAAATGCATAACTATGCATTTAAATACAAAAAAAAGGCCTCACTTGTATATTAATTACAACTTTTAATTTTGTATAGAACTATTGTGTGTATAACCAATGTATTCCCACCAAAAAAATGGAGTTGAGGCATCCTTTAATTTTGTCATTAAGTGTGAAGGCTTCATTCCAACAAAATTTATCAACAAATGTTGTAAAAAAGTAGTAACAAATCTTACACTAAAAAATGTAATGGCAAGTACTTCCAACATTCAGTTTCAGTAAAAAATAGAGACAAAATGAGAAGAAAGAAAGAAAAATATCAATATGTAATGCGTATTACAAGATAAAAAGAGGATCAGATTGTATGTTTTCAAGTCACATAAAAAATGCAAACCATTCTATATTCTAGCAACAAATAAATTATCACCAAAGAAAAAGAGGCCAGCATTAATAAAAACTCAGAAAAAATTTGGTGGAAGCATCATTATAGCCTCACAAGTCACAAGTCAGTCACAGACTCACAAATTAGAATTAAAAGAGCAACAGAAACAACAATAGCAATATAAAAAAGCAATTAAAACAACAATAGCAATATAAGACAACAACATCATTATAGCAATATAAGAAAGCAACATCAACACACATAACAATAGTAAAGTAATAAAGCAAATCAGAATGAAGATAATATTCAAGATGAATGGTCGGTTCGGTCGGAAAATGAACACATCTTATTACAAAAAGTAATAGAAAGGGGCTCAAATACTAAACTTTTCAAATCATATAAAAAATACAGCCATATTTCTAGCAACAGCAAAAAAATAGTCACCAAAAAAATTGAGGCAAGTATTTTCACATAATCAAAAGTAAATTAGGTGGAAGTATCATCATAGCCATTATAAGAAACAACACCACAGATACCTAAGTTTGTATATCATAGTAACTTAAGAAATGACCAATGAATTTATAACACATTAAGTAGAGTTGTTGCAATAAATACAAACTAAGGCACAACATATAGTGGTCACAGACTGACAGCCCCAAGGCACAACAAAGCAAAAAATAATAGCTTAGGAGAAAATGTAAAGCAACAAAACCACAGGCACATATGGAAAAATAAAAATAAAGTGAATTTAAAAAAAATGTTAAGCAAAAATACTGAAAAAAGGGTCAGCATATTGCAAGGACAATAGTTGCTGTTGTATGAAATTCATATATTATAAGGAAAGCAACAACTGCCACTGTTAGAATTGCTTTGAATTGATTTTATGATATAAGGTTAGGGCCAATGCCCACAGTGGGTAAATCTGCCAAGAAATTTTGAAAAAACATTGATTACAATCAATAACAATTGAGTAATAAAATTTAAATTAAACTGAATTAAAAATATGTAATATTATTACCCTTATCAAATGCCTCTAAATCTTCAAGTGCCTCCTCACTAGAAATTGTCTTGTTAGCCACCTTTAGTCAATCTTGAGTACAAATCAAACTCTCAATAATTTTAGGAGTAAAAAAACTCCTAAAAATATCTAGGACCCTGCCACTTGCACTAAAAGCAAATTCTGATGCAACTATGGATATTGAAATAGCCAATACGTCACGATCCAATCTTGACAGGATTGGGAACCTTTCACTATTAAGCTTCTACCACTGAAGGACATTAAAAGTCCTCTCATCCTCCAAAATTGACTCACTTAAATAAATATCTATTCATATCACTTGCTTCCACATAAACTAATTTCCATTTTTTATTTCTTAAATTTTACTTTTAATAAAGACATCTTGGCACCAGATTGAACATTCAAAGAAGCAGATATAGCAAGTGAACTAATATTTTCAGATGCAGACTCACTAGCAGCAGCAATAGGTGAATATAATGCAACATAGTCATCAAAAAGTTCATAGAGTGCAAATTTAACGTGAGAGAATAAGCTTCCACCAACAGATTAACCATATTCATTTTGTCTAAAATATTAGCAATGAAAATTAACATATTCATTTTGTCTAGATCACCCCCAATACTTATCAAATTTACTTTTCATTGAAAAGCCCATTAACCTTTTAGAAGTACATTCAGAGTTCATCCAATCAGTAAGAATACAAAACAGATAAGATATTTCAAAAAAAAAAATATATTGGCAGTAACATATAGTGATCCTGATATCCTCAATATCATTTCATAAAAAAACTTCAGAAAATCAACTAGTTTTTTGAACAGAAATCCAATCAAGATAATCATGAATATCTTCACCAAGATCATATATGAAAGCTAGTTCACATTCATCATACTTTTCAAATACTTTTTCATAAAGACAAGCAGTTTGTAGCATCAAATATGTAAAGTTCTACCTGGTTGGAACATTAAGACTCAATGCAGCCTTATACTAAATGCCAAGTAAATAAAAAAAACTCTTTAAATTTTGTCAACCTTAAGGGTAAATTTTTATTATATCTCACAGCCTCCTTCACCCTCTTAATAGAAATACTAGACTTTTTAAGCCCATCATTGATAATAAAATTCAAAATATATGCCATACATTGCATATACACATACTTACATCTAACTGCAGTGGTCCCCTAACTTAATAGTTTCTTTTTAAAAAAACTTATTGCAATATCATTTGAAGTAGCATTATCAAGTGTGACAGTGAATACATTCTTTAGCCCCCACTCAAGCAAACATGTCTCTAATGCCTTAGCAATGTACTCTTCCTTATGAGATGTTACAGGGATAAAAGAAATAATTTTTTTGAAGCTTCCACTCATCATCAATGAAATGTGTAGTTATGCACATATAGTTTATTCTCTGAATTGAAGTCTAAGATTCAGTTGTTAAACTAACTCTTTGATAGTGTTCCTTAAAAAAAAATTTCAACTTGGACCTCTCTTTAAGATAATGAGTACAACAATCTCTAGTAATTATCCTTTTAGAGGGAATTTTAAACCAAGGACATACAACTGAAATGAATTTTTTAAAGCCCTTAGCTTCCACAAATTTGAAAGACAACTCATTAACAACTATCATGTGTGTAAGTGCATTTCTAATTTTATCTTGATCAAATTTCCAAGTTCTAATCACACCTACAGAATCATGCAAATCAGATTCAGAAACATTCGCAGAAGGTTAAAGAGTTAAGAGTGTCTGTCTTTTTTCTTTTGGGTGAGGGTTTTTTAAACAATTTAGCATGTGATTTCTAATTGATGAAGTTCCATGCCTTTTTTAGTGACAGTTAAAAATTTTAGAATAATAAATACACTTAGTTTATACTACTATGCCAGTCTCATCCTTTATCTTTTTAAAATGCTCCCATGCCTTAGAACGGGGCTTAGTCTCCTTTTTTTTAGTAGCAATATTAGGCTGCTTTTCAGCTTGCACCAATGGTTGTTATGGTACTAGTTCAGCAGTGGTAGTAGTAATATTACTATTGCCACTTCCTGTACCACCACCACTTTCCATCTACAGAAAAAATTATAATATCACACACAACACAAAGGTTAACGAACGAAATTAAATAATTGATTACAATTGAACCATAATGAAAAAATTAAGTAAGAAAACTTTAATACCTTTAACAGAAGATGAGTTATACAAATCTCCTAGAGGATTGAGTGACAAATTTAAACTCTGCTTAAAAGAGTTGCAAATTTGAGTTCTTTTACTTAAATAGCTTTCACCATAAAAAAAGCTTCCACCTTCAGATCTTGATATGAGATCAAGTGTAACACCCGCATTTTGGGATGCATTGTGCATGCATTATGAGTACATGACATAGAGAGTTTAGTTGTGGTATATGTCTAAGTATGGAAAATGTGTATGTTGGTAGAAAGGGGCCTTATTGTAACTTAAGTTTGGGGTTAGATTGTCACAAATGAGAGTTGTGGGGTATTATGTTATATGCCCAATTCATTATGGAGTCAATTGGTTAATATGGTGATATTTATTATTACAGTATTATTATATTGGTTATAAGGTTATATGTGTATTTTTTTATTGAGATATTTGTGTGATGATTATTAATAAAGTTAAGGAGACTTTAGGAGCTAATGGTGGAGGCTTATGATTGGTTATGGTTATATGTGTATATTTAATGGTGTTTTGTGTAGAGAATTGTAGAGATTTTGGGAGGTGGAAGAGAGTGAGTTCTTGAATGATTTTTGAAAAGTTTTTAATCTTGTTCTAGCTAACAATTAAAAGGCATCAGGGAGTTTTATATACATAGAAGTCTATGTGGTAAGCTTTCTTTGTGTTTAGATTGAATTTTGTTGAGTTGAATTGTAGTTAAATTCGGGTAGGTTATTCCTCTATTTTACAGTCCTTTTTTAATTGCCATATCTTGAGTTATACAACTCTGATTTGAGCAAGTCTTAGTGTTTTGGAAACCTCAGAGAGTCCTTTACATTTCTTATGTTTTTATTTTTGTTAAATTCTATTGTTTTAAGGATTAAATAGGGCCGGCCATTTTCTTGCTGCTGTGAGTACTCTGTTTTACCCGGGTGGATTGTAAAATCCATATTTAATTATTTACATATCCAAATTGAATAATTCCAATTGGAATTTGTTATAGACTTATAACCCTAGCTTTGATAGTAATTTTAGGGTTATTGGACTTATGTGTGTATGTCTAGGTCTTGTTGAACATTGAGCATTTTAGTTGCTTTTGGTGAGGTTAGAGTGAATGGCAAGATTTGCTTGTTGTATTGATGTATGATTTTGTGTAGGGAGTGACAAAGGAAATAAAAGCACTCAACATTAAAGGAAAGGCTCTTTTTGAAGAGAAAGAAACTAGAGGTAAGTAACTATGTATATATATTATGTATATATACTTAGCTATATGCTTAATAAACTGTATTCCTATATTGGAATTGATTGAATAGACATACGATTAGTGAAATAATGTGGAATAAGTTATACCCTTTTGTGAACTGGTAAAATGGTGAGAAAGCTAGTAAATAATGATGTATATATATATGGTGTAGTAAACACCATAATTGTGTATATTGCATTTTGAGAATGAGCTTTTGATTGAATATTGATGAATGGTGATTATATTGTCATATTTAGATGCAATTGATTGGAAATGTATTGTGGTATATTATTGGTATACTTTTGGGTATATATTAAGTATATGAGTGGTATATTTACCATTATAATTATGTATGTTAATGCTATGACTATGGGAAATGAATCAGTGATCATGGAAGGAATATTAGTGAATTATTGATAATATGTGTTGTGTTTCACAAGAAAGTGAAACAAGTGAGGAAAATGATGATGTGTGAATTTGTGTGTTGACTGAAGATTGAGCCGGTTGGATAGTCTTCACCAATTGTGTGAATATGGGAAAATCTGAGCTGGTGAATAGCTACCCATGATTTACTTATGGAAGTGAGACTGAGCCGGTCGGATAGTCTCACTTCATGGCCAAATGGAAATGTGAATGTGATTGTGAGAAATGTGCCATGTATGGCTACGTGCGAGATATTGGTATGGAAATGGATGTGGCCAGATATTGAACAGTGAATTGGAAGAATGTCAATATTTATATTTTTCTGTTATATGGATTGGTTGTGAATATGATATATATTGTTGTGATTAAATGTATGGACACTCAATGGTGTGTTGAGAGGTCTATACCTTGAATTTATACTTTTGAATGAGATTCAAATTGTGATTTGGTTGTTTTAGTTATGAAGGATGAGTATATATGTTTAAATCTTATGAATGGTTATTAGTTATGTGGATAAATGAATTGGTAAGGTTTAGTGGGTGTATGAAGTATTTTCAAGTGTGTTTTGAGTTGTATTCATGTGCTTTGACATGAATAGGCACTTCAAGAGTATTTTAGTTAATACATATAAATGAATTCAGCCCAGGTTCTTCATGAAATTGAAGCTCTCTGAATTAGCTTTTCGTAGCTTTTTAAATTACTTGAATCCGAGTTCGGTAGAGAGAGTTATGGCCGAAAGAGTACGACATGGTCCATAGACCATGCATGCAGACTCTCAGGTACGGCCGTGTGCTAATGTAGCATGGCCATGCAGACCCAGAGGTGAGGAATTCAAACTCTCAAGCACTGTAGCACGGCCGTGTGCATTCCTCGTACGGCTATGTGTGGCCTACTTGCAGAATTATAGTATTTTGACCATAACTTGAGCTACGGAGCTCCAAATGAGGCGTGGTTTGATGCTACAAAAACTTTAAAGAGTCTTCTACAATTATATTTTTTAAGATTGATAAGAATCTATTATTAAGATTCTTAAATGAGCTTAATATTTTAGTGCTCACTTACTCCTTCTTCATTGGGACTCCCGTACGCACTCGATGTAGTGCCTATGGTAATGGAACTCTATAATGAGTGTATATAGACTAAGTAGAGGATTGAAAGAATATATTATTATTATAAGAATGTGTCTTATATATATATTTATATACCTCATTTAATCAACTCTTATGTGATGGGTATATGTATGCAATTGTTTTCTTAGTTGCTTATTGAGTTGCAAGCTCACCCCTTTGCTGTTGAAATTTTTTAGGAATTGAGTAAACAAAGGGCTTAAAGCTTGCATTAGGGTCATAGGTGAACCAAAGTGAGCTATGGTGCACCTAACCTTCATCCTGTATATCATAAGGCATTGTTGTGGTCGGATAGTTTTTGTAGTATGTGTGTATCAATTAGAAGAGCATGTATGTAATGTTTTGCATGTATGTACATTATGAGTATTCTTTTATGGAGAAAATTTTATTATACTTAATATGAGATACTTGATTGCCACGTGGGCATGTTTAATTGTGCCACGTGTATGATTATATTTGGAGGTGTGACATTAAGAACTACTAAATCCAAACTAGAGGTTACAATTGCATTGTTCCAAAAAAAAAAGAAGAAATAAATACACAATAAAAATCAGGATCCATAATTCACATAATTGTAGATAATTATAAAAACATGTAAAAACATGAGATCTGGATATTTACTAGTTTTCTAACATTCAAATGAATGTTTAGATTTCCTCACATGCAATGGCAAATATCAATATGCATATTTGAAACAGTTTCCACCATAATGAGTTATACTTAAAAAAAAAAAGCTTCCACCTTTAGATCTCGATATCAGATCAAGGAATACAAATCTGAATTCAAGCACAAAACAGATCAGGACTCATAAAATATAGAAAATTATATTTCATAAAAACATATCTGGCGATATTTACTAGATTATATCCATGTTGATTTTCCTCACTTTTAATAAGAAAGATCAAAGAATAAACACTGGCAGTGAGAAAATCATCTGTCACTCGATGACTTAGAGACTAAATGTTTGAATCCGTATGACATGGGAACAAAAGAATAACTCAGAGAGTGAGACTTTGTAGAGAAGAAGACTGAGAAGAGAATAGAAGAGATTGACTAAAGTAGGGTGAATTTAGGATTAGGTATTTTCAAAGAGAAGAGAAGCAGCATTGGAAGAGATTTAGGGTTAGATTTTTTCAAAAAGAAGAAGCGGTGCTGGTTAGGTTTTTTCAGAGAGAAAAAGAGAAGTGATGCTAGAAGAGAGAAAGAGAAGGGTTTTTTTAGAGAGAAAAAGAGAAGTTGCGCTGGAAGAGAGAAAAAGAAGGCAGCTGCTGCTTGATTTTTTTAGGTTTAGGGTTAAAGCCTAACATCATATATATATAATACTCCAAACATCTAAAACGACGTCGTTTTATATGTATAAAAAAATTAGAAATTCGGTCAGTTTGGGGGTTTGGGTTGTAAATATTATATCCTGAACCAAAATTTTAAAAACTAAATTTATTCAAATTTTCAACTGAACTGACATTTTTGAATTTCAGCAATTGAACCGGATCGATTTTTTGGTTTAGTTTCGGTATGTTCAATCGGTTCGGTCGAAAAATTCCCATTCCTACCAGTCTTTATATGCACTACTCATGCACACGCAATACTTGCATGAACATCATCCATACAATGTTGTATTTACCATGCAAAACATGCTAAAAATAGCCAGCCTAGATATTGGAAGTGACATTTCCTTTTCAAATACGCCCATGTTAGGGTAATTTACTATCACCCTCCTGAAATTTGTCTAAACTAAAGCCAATTAATTTACCCTTTAGTTTTAGGATTATATAGTAATTTTCCTTTACAATTAAAAAAGATTGCTAAATAATATAAAAGGACTTATTTACCCTTATTATATTGCTAAATTTATCAATTCCACGCCAAAATTTATTTTCTTCTTACAATTCTTTTATTATTTATATTTTATTTATATTATCAATTAAAATTAATTAATTATTTAAATTTTGAATAATTAATAAAATTATATACCAAATTTAAGTCAAAATTACAACTTAACTTAACAAATCCAACATGTTTCAAAACTTAACAAATCCAAAAAAATTTAAAATTATAAATTAAAATTACTAGGAAAAAAAGCTTCATCACTGCCTTTTACCACTACATCAACGTTCACTACCACCACGTTAAGAGCATTTCCTTAACCACCACTGTCAAAAGTGATTCATCTCCTTCCTGGCTCATCTTTTTCTACAGCAGAGCCTACTGTAATTTCTTTGGCCAAAAAATCCCTTTCGACTTGCATATCTAAAAAGCATCTTTAGTCCTTTTTTATTGCTAGTGACCTTACTGTTGATGGTTTATTTTTGCTTTTAGAGTTGATATTTTGTTCTGATCTATCTTTTGTTGTTGTTGTTACTTCTATTATTGCCAATCTTCATGGGGTTGATGGTCATATTGTTGCTTTTGAGACCATGGTGACGACGGTAGCAGTGGTCAACTATGGTAGTAGTGTGGCTGTCGATTTCAATTGATCTTCTCATCACTGACCTGTGCTTTGGGAACGATAACTCAGGCGACTTCTCGCAGCTGCGACTCTTGCTCCCTTGCATGCGATGACTCCCATTGCGATCTCAACAACTGATCCAAGTAAATTTGGATATGCAAAAGAAGGAGAAGAAAAACTTGACAGAAGAAAGGAAAAAGGCAGTAGAAATCAAGAGAAGAAAATAATTAGCAGAAGAAAGAGGATATCAATTCATTCATTCCAAAAGCATACCCACGACATCAAGCGAGGATGGAATATAACCGTTACAATTGCTTGCTTCTACCAGCTCACACTAAATCTAACAGAATGCTAGTGACATCAATAATAAAACTAATAAATTACATTTTAATAAACTAAAATAGGCATATGGCAAATAATGACAACTCCTTCTTTTACTCATAACAGTCACTTCTCCTTAGAAAACCTTATCCATAAGGTTTATATTTGGAAACCTTTGTTAAATATCGAATAGGAATTCCCAGGTGGCATCTTCAATTGGCAGATTAGACTACTGAATGAGGACCTTAGTTGCAGCTTGATTGCCTTTTTTCACTAATTTTCTGTTCAAAATGGCTACAGGTATGGGAGGAGAGCCAGGAAGTATATGTGGTTCTACTGAAATATTAGCAGATGGGGAATTGATTTTTTTAATTGGGACATATGAAACACTGAATAGATGTCAGTTGTTGGAGGTAGCCTTAGTTTATAAGCTACCCTTCCAATTTGTTCTTCAACATAATAAGGACCATAGTAGAGAGGAGAGAGTTTAAAGTTCTTCCTCTGAGCTACACTGATTTGCTTGTATGGCTGCAGCTTGAGATAAACCCAATCCCCAATTTAAAACTCTCTCTCAGTTCTGTTCTGATCAGCCTACTGCTTCATACGATGTTGAGCTCTAGAAAGGTGATGTTTTATTATTTATAAAGCTAACTCCCTATCCTGAAGGAACTGATCTACCGCAGCAATCATTGAGTCACCATGATAATATGGAATATGTATAAGAGGAGGCATACCATAGAGAATTTCAAAAGGGGTAGTTTGAATAGCTGAATGGAAGTTGGTGTTGTACCACCATTCAGCTAATGGCAGATATTTACACCATTATTGAGTATGTTCCCAGGTCATACACCGAAGGTATATTTCCAAACACCGGTTGACCACCTCTATTTAGCCATCCATCTGTGGATGGTATACAGTTGATCTCAGCAACTCCACACCTTGTAACTTGAAGAGTTCCTCCCAAAATTGACTAATAAATATTGGATCTCTATCACTAACAACTAAAGAAGGTGTTCCATGGAGTTTAAAGATGTTAGAAATGAATAGTTGAACCACTGTTACAGTTGAGTAAGGATGGCTCAATGCAATAAAATGAGCATATTTACTTAGTCGATCCACCACCACCAGAATTACATCCTTACCCTGAGATTTTGGTAGCCCCTCTATGAAATCCATGCTAATATCAGTCCACACCCCCTTTAGAATTGGCAAGGGTTGAAGCAATCCTGGTGTACTCATATTTTCAGGTTTACAAGTCTGACATATTACACAACCTCTGATATAATTTTGCACATCACTTTCCAATCCTTTCTAATAAAACACTAATTTGATCCTTTTAACAGTTGCTTGCACTCCAAAATGTCCTCCCATTACTGAATTATGCATTAAGTGCAATATTTTTTTATTTTAGTTGCGCATCATTACCCACCACCAACCTGCCCTTTCTCCTAACTATCTTATCTATCCAAGTGTAAGGACTTTGAAGAACCTGACCTTGCTGTAATTTAGCAATTATGGCCTGAATGTAAGGATTATGCTACCAACTAGCTTCAATCTCAGGAAGTAATGAACTCGTAGGAGATGACAAGGTAAGGGCTGCTAACTTAGAAGAAGGAAGTCTAGAAAGTGCATCTGCTGCACTATTGTCACTCCCTCTCTTGTACGTGATTTTAAAATCATACCCAAATAATTTTACAATATAATTATGTTGCTGAGTAGTAGTGATCCGCTGCTCTAACAAGAACTTCAAACTGTGATGATCAGTTTTGATTAGGAAATGCTTATGAGCAATATAATGATCCTATTTCCTTACTGTATACACAACCGTAAGTAGCTCCTTCTCATACACAGACAAGGATAAATGTCGGGGTGCCAAAGCCTTGCTAATGTAAGCTATAGGGTGAGAGTCTTGCATTAAAATAGCTCTGATACCTTGACTGCAAGCATCCATCTCTATAATGAACACCTTCTCTGAATTAGGTAAAGCTAAGACCGAGGCTGTGATAAGTGTGTTTTTTAAGGATGTAAAAGTTGTCTCCGCTGCTAGAGTCCAATTAAAGTTATCATTCTTCAACTTCTCTGTCAAGGGTTTGCTTAATATCCCATACCCCTGTATAAACCTTCTATAATAGCCCGATAAACCCAAGAATCCCCTTAACTGTTTGAGATTCTGTGGAACTGGCTAATTGGATACAGCTTGCACCTTCTTCAAATTAGTTGAGACCCTTTTTCGCTGATGATATGTCCAAGATACTCCACAGATGATTCACCAAATGAACACTTATTTAGCTTTACAAATAATTGGTATTCATGCAAGTTTTGAAATATAAGCTTCAAGTGCTCTAAATGAGCCTGTAAGTTCTCACTGTAAACAAGAATGTCATCGAAAAAGACAAGCATAAAACTCCTTAAAAATGGCCAAAAAATTTCATTCATAAGGCTTTAGAATGTAGAAGGAGCGTTAGTAAGCCCAAAGGGCATTACTACAAACTCATAATGGCCATCATGGGAGCGGAAGGCAGTTTTATAGATATCATTAGGGTGCATTCTAATTTGATGGTACCCCGACCTGAGATTTATGTTAGAAAAAATTATTGCACTATGTAGTTCATCGAGTAACTCTTCTATAACAGGAATTGGGTACCTATCCTTAATTATGAGTTTATTCAATTCCCTATAATCGATGCACATACGCCAGTTACTATCTTTCTTTTTGACCAACACTATAAGGGAAGAAAATGGACTAGTGCTAGGTTGAATGATGCCATTCTTTAGCAATTCCTGGATCACATTCTCAATCACAGTTTTCTGAAGTGGAGAATGTTTATAAGGTCTTATATTTATTGGCTTAGCACCTTTTGTTAATGGAATTCTATGATCATGCATTCTGTGTGGAGGCAATTGTTTGGGTTCTTCAAACAGAAAACCATATTCAAGTAGGAGTTGAGTGAGTTTGGAATCTTTTACCACGGATTCTTACTTCTCCTGAACTGGGCGTGGTTCCTTTTGATGCACGTGAATTGCATAAGTGGGGTGGATTATGTTGCAGCAGCCTGGACATATGATTGTCTGACATAATCATAATAGAGGTTGAATTAATACCCTGAAGCCGATGAATTTTGCCCTCTAGTGAGAATGTCATATTGAGTTATCTGAAGTTCTATGTTATATCTCCAAGCGTAGCTAACCATTGGATTCCTAATACCATTTCGCATCCCCTAGTAGCATCACCAAAAGATCTGCAGTGAAGTTATGACCTTGCATTTCCCAAGTAAATTACCTGCAAATTTGAGTGCATTTTATTTCCTGTCCATTAGCAATAGTTATGCTCACTGGAACAATAAATTGTAACTTGCATCCCAACCCCTTTACAGTTGTCGAATCAAGGAAATTGTGTGTACTACCAAAATCAATTAATAAGTGGATTGATTTCTGTTTGTGATTCCCAACCATTCTCATAGTTTGGTATACTCCTTCAGTGAACCCTTGTATAGCATGAAGGGAAATTGCAAGAGTAGTTTCCCCAGTTTCATCATCCTTCCAAGAAAATAATTCCTCAGGCTAGTCAACGTCTTCAGAAATTTCCTATACAACCACCATGTGTAATTGCTTCTTCTTGCACTGATGTACCAGAATAAATTTTTCATCACACCAAAAATATAAGTTTTTGGCTCTCTTCTCATTCAGCTCTTCATCAGTGAGTCTTCTAGTTCAAAAGGGTAAAGCTACTGTCGTATTAATGGGTTATGGAAATTTTTGGTTAGTAATTGGGTTGTTTGGTCTGAGTGGGTGATTTGGTATTGGTAACAGAGGTGGTTTTGAGCTAGGAAAGGTGAATGTCTTAGTAGGAATGGTGTTTAGGTTCGATGTAGGTATGGTTTGGGTGGGTTGAATTCGATTTGAATAAGTTTTTTGGGGTTTGGTAGCGGATATGTAGGAGTCCTGTAATTTAGCTAGTGCATATGCTTGCTACAAATTCTTGGGACCAAACATTCTCACCGAAATTTTAATTTCATCCTTAAGTCCACTGATAAAGCAACTTAAAGAATAGTCTTCAGTCAAATTCACCTTGTGTGAAAGCATATCAAATTCTTCTAGATATTCTTGTAATGTTCTAGTCTGCACCAGACCCTTTAAATCTGCCATTAGATCTTCATATACTCTCTCTCAGAAATGTCTTTTGAGAGCCTCCACATACTCTT
This sequence comes from Macaranga tanarius, assembly GCA_949673435.1. Lineage (NCBI taxonomy): Eukaryota > Viridiplantae > Streptophyta > Magnoliopsida > Malpighiales > Euphorbiaceae > Macaranga > Macaranga tanarius. Next base: position 332 of record CATIWO010348317.1, on the reverse strand, counting down.
GCCATGGTGGTTCTTCTTCTTTATTTCTGTTCTTGACATACGATTGATGCCACTGCAAAGCTCTGCCTTCCATGTGAATGGCAGCTAGCTTAACTCTCACATGAGCCGGAGTGTAATCAATATGAAAGAACCTATCACACTTGAAAATCCATCCTTCTAGATCATTTCCATCAAATTTTGGGAACTCAATCTTAGTGAACCGAGTGGCTAATTGATAAGAGTCAGAGGTGGGTGTTTGAGAGATGGGTATTTGATGAGATTGATTGGTTAAATCGATGAAAGAAGCTGCTGCTGGATGGGTTGGTATTTGGTCATTTGGGTTTTGGGTAGGA
>CATIWO010348303.1:0-10750 GCA_949673435.1 Macaranga tanarius | reverse complement strand
TCTAGCAAGCACTTTGGGTCATCAAATGAGAGGCTTGTGGATAGAACAACTTCACACAAGGAGATCTTCCAAGCCATAGCCGTGTGGACAAGCTAGAGGCTTCACACTTGGGGAGCTCAAGCTTGTAGATTGCCATTGACCAAAGCATTTCGAGCGTGCTACCAACTTAAAGAGTATGTAAGTGTTACTATATCTCTTAGTTGGTAAGAACTCTTTCTATATTCTGTTTTGGTTGGCATGTTAACTATGTGTTGTCTATTATGCATGTTTAGCAATGTAAGAGTGCATGTGCTATGATCTATGGGCATGTTAATGATATGTGTTGATGCAAATGTTGCATGCAATGAAAAATTTTAAATTCTGCATTTTCATTGTCCACCCACAACACCTATCCTTCACAAGTATCTGGACCTGAAGGTCAGTTTGTGGTTGATATGGAGAAACATACATGTGCTTGTCGAAGATGGGACCTGACAGGTAAGGCAGTAAATTCAGTTGCTTCAGTTTGTAGTTTCTTTATTTTTCGCACATTGTTGCTTTAATACTAATATTATTGCTTCATTGAATATGATAGGTATTCTATGTATGCATGCATGTGCTTGTATATATGGTAATAATGAGGACCCTGATTTATATGTGGACAAATGCTATTCAACAGTTAAGTATAAGGAAGTTTACAGTCATATAATTAATCCTCTCAATGGTCCAAGCTTATGGGAGAAAGTGAAACATGCTTTTGGAATTATAATAGCTCCATCAACTGTGAAGGTAAAAAGAGGAAGAAGGCTGACTGCTAGAAGAAAAGAAGCTGAGGAGTTAGAAAAGAGAGCATAAGACAAGGCAGCAAAGAAAAAATCAAAGCAGAAGATGAAGTTAACTGGGGTAATAACTGTCAAGTGTAGTGTATGTGGGCAACTTGGACATAATAAAAGGCACCATAGGGATAAGGCATCAAATGTAAGTTTTTAAATTCGATGTTTTATATCAATGTCTGTGGATATAACAATTTAATGTGATGTGTGTTAATTTTTTTTGTTTATATGTAGGTGAGTGGGAACAAATCAAATACTGGCTCACAATCAAGAACACAGCCAATAACTGTACAGTGGATGATGGATGTTAGATAATACCTTCCTTTGATTACTTTTAGTAACTCACATAGTGATTTTGTTACTTTAATGAGCTGGATGCTTCTAATTGCAGGGAAGCAGCCAAGTTTTTACTGATGCTGGATCATCAAAACCACCACCATCAGTCAGGGAAACTCAGGGCACCAGCCTCAGTCAGGGTGCACCGCCTGCTTCATCATTTTTTTCCTTTGATAGAGTACATATGAGAGTTAGCTATGATATTTATGTGTTTTTTTTATGTGAATGTTTTCTGCTTTTGCCGATGCCAATATGTGTGTTGTATTTTATTTGTTCAGGAATCTCAGAGAAGCAACTTTAGTAAGGGTGCAGCACATAGTGGATTATCACATGTTAATGCATAAGTACAAAGCAATTCACATGCACCAGCACCAACAAATGCAACTCCACCAAAAGGAAAGAAAAGGGGCAGGCCACCAGGAAAATCTGTGTCTTCAAGATATATGCAACAGTTGAACAAATCAAAAAAATAAATGGACATGTAGTGTAGTGCAAAACCTTTTTTTGTAATTACCATACTACAGTATAGCCTTCTAATTGGCTTTTGGTATAGTTTGCCAAAACAATTTTCATTTGGTATGTTGTGCATATGCAAAATTAAGTTTGGCATATATGCAGACCTGTTGCATGTTTTGTGATTGAAAGTCCAAACTTGATATACATTTTTAAGTTCCAACTATAAACAATATGGCAGATTATTTGGTTTAGATGTAATGGAAATCAATGACATTATATTATAATTCAGGTCAGGTCAATTGTGTATCAAACTCTTATTATAAATTTTTTGTTTCTCCATTGTGTTTCAACACCAATTACATATTGCACTGGCTATTTTGCTTTCATTTACCACATTGTACATTACAGTACATTGATTTCATTAACCAGCCACATTACATGTCAAACAGATATTGCAATTACCTGTCATTATCGATTAAAAGTGTTCTGTAACCACATTACACCCTTTATCATAAACAATAGTATTTCAGTTGGTATTCAACTCAATAAACACTGTCATACATTGATTGATTTCAAAAAGAACACTTCATTGAATACAATTCTTCCATTCACTTGCACTACTTTAGATCATCAACTACTTACTGTAAATAAATCCTCACCTACCCACAGTAATCAAATTCTCATTCCTAAAAACCTCATCGTACACACAATAATAAAAAACCACAGCACAACCCATTTCATCCTTGCAGCTCCTGTCTTCATTCTAATAGCATTCTCATGCTCCTTTTCCATTCTATCAATCTTTCTGAGTAACCCTGAGATTACTACTTTTTCTCTTTGTGACATCGGAGGATCTACCCACTGGAAAAAGTGGCATGCTTGATTCTGCAAATCAATGACATACATACCATTGCACCCCTTTCTGTGAAACATAACAACATTTTTATCTTTCAAACATTATTTCACAGGCATGGAAATCAATTACTGTACATACCCGACTTTTTGCACAACTCACGAATCTCCTACCTGGATTAGCATCGGTCCATGAGGTTCTCATCACAGCTTGCACCTCACAATGGCATGTTGGTATTATGATTTCCATCATCAATTTGTAGATGTTTATGGGATTCAAATATTTCTAGGGTTTCTATATTTCAATTCTTCAAATGGTGGGTGCAACGCTAAATTTGTACTTGTTTAACGGTTAATAAACGCCAATTTAAGGGTGAGCTACAACATCTACGGTTGCAGTAAGGATGAATAAAAACATGAAACCCTCTTTGTTTTTCCAGAAACAAGAACATACATTTGGGTTTCTCTAAAAAAAAATGGAGTTATTGTGGTTGGTGGCCTGCATTAAATGCTTCCATTTTTGGGAGGGACGTCAGACACATCAGGAAATTTAATTTAATTTTTTTTTGCTTCTAGTGACACATGGCGCTGACGTGGCGCCATGTGTCATAATCCATCTTCACTGTCGATGTGGCACGACAGGTCACGCTCCACGTATGCGCCATGTCAGCTCCGACCACCGAAATGTGGCACTAGGTACTTTTGCGTTACCGGATTCAAAAGTTGGGAGGTTTTGCGTTACAAAAAAAATGTTGGGCACTTTGATGGTATATGTGTCAGAGGCTGGGTACCGTCAGTGCAATTTATCCAAGGAGTCAAGATAAGCCTTATGATTTTTTTTTTTTTGGTTTTTATGTGGTATTTTAACTAATTATTGACTCAAATAACTGTTACCAAGTGAGGAACATTTTACCATGACAAGCAACCAACTAATTTCTATTCTTTTTCTCAATTGATCTTATTAATCTATTTTTTCCCTATGGTGCTTTCATTAAATTGTTGTGGCTGAATAGATAGGTAAACTATGGAAGCACCATCTATTTAAATGAATTTCTTGTTCTCCTTTTTATATTTCTCTAAAGTTATGTTTCCTTTATCTACAAGAATATGAGATCATCCAAAAAAGAATGTGAGATCATCAATATATTTTTAGACATAGGTGTTGATGATCTTATATTCTTTTTGGATATAATTAGACACTTTTAGTTTGGAGTTCGGCATATTTATTTTGATTGGGTAATCTTAATTTTTATGTTTAAGGGATAATTTACATATGTAATTTCTTGAACTTAAATGTATGAGTTTTTATAATCTCTTACAGTTTTGGATGAGTGTTCTTAAAAATGCAAGTTTGACTGTTCAATGTAATACCAAACAACAATTTAGAAATGCAATTAATTGATATGTAGTTAGTAGTTACTATATAAGCCAACTGTGATGACAATATCATCGCTATTAGTAACTTTTAGCACCCAGATTATGCATTTTCGCAAAAAAATATTTGCGATCATTTTTTTTTTAATTGCTGAAATTCTTTAGTGGCAAAGTCTGGTATGACGATCAACACCCATAAAAATAAATAAAAAAAAAAATCGCAAGATATAAACTATCACTTTTTAATTTCTAGCAATTACCTTTTTTTCATTAAAAAGTTGCTTTTTTTAAAAAAAAAAAAGTAGTGTATTCACGTTATAGGTAGATTTGTGTTGTACCAAAGTTTTAGTTAGATTTATGTCTTTCATCTTATCAATAAGGAAAAAAAAATTCCACATTTATATTTTATCGATGAAATATATGTTAATATCTGCCTAGTCAATTATACAAAAAATTTATACTTCTTAAAAAATGTTAAAATTTGAACTCTTTAGCATATATATTATGAAAGAGACATTAACAGTTGAATTATTCGCTATGTACAACAAAATTTTAATGTACATACGTATGCTATATACCATATGGACCTCCTTTACCGACAAAATGTAATAAGGCATAACATAAATTTGTACAATGTGCATGAAAATTATTTATTTTTAAATGCAATACAAATATTCCAAAAAAAACTGCAGTCAAATAAAATCCTCCAACTGTTAATTTATTCTTTCATTTATTTATACCTAAAAAGAATTGATCCCTATCAAATCACCTTAAAAAAAATTTTATAAATATTCATGTAAAAATACTTCAAAATTAATTATTTATACATAAACTAGCTAATATTTGATACCGATGTATTTTCAAGTTATTTATAGTATATTTAATTTCAATTCACATATAAACTAGCTAAAAGTAACTTTTTTTATAAAAAGAAAGAAAGAAAAAAAATAACAATAAAAAATGAAAATAGCAATAGAAAAGAGTAGGATGAGCAACAGTCGCGGAGATTTCGAACTGTTTCAAAAAATAAAAAATCTCTATAACTAAAAATTTTTGTTGATCGTTTGACTTTCTCCGAACTAAACTGTCTCAAAAAATTTTATTGGAATGGGTCTAAAGATCTTGAATTCTATAAACTGAACTGTCTCGAATTCCTTTGAATTGAAGAATCAAAACCGGAACTGATTATTTACTAAAATTATATATATATATATATATATATATATATACACACACACATATAATATATGGATGGGAGTATATATATCTCAATAATTTTTCTAATAGCTATTATTTTTATTTTTTATGATATATTGTAAAATTGATAATCAATGATTGATAAATTAGAAATCTAAAATTGTCCTACAAAAAGACTCAAAATTTAAAATTATATATTACAAATAAAATTTAGTATTATTTTAGTAATTAATTATGCTCAAATAATTAAATTTAGATAATCTATTATTAAATGTAAGTGATAATTAACATATAATATTTGAGATTTTAAATATTAATTGATTATTTGAAATAAAATAAATATACTCATCAATTTAATTTAATTTTCAATACATGTTTAAATTATAAAATAAATTTAAATTTATAAATAAAATTTTAATAATAAAATTTTTAAAAAAGACAGTAGTACTATTATAATAATCTTTTTCTTATATATTCAAATTATAATCATCTTATTTTATATATTCAAAAGGTAGCACTACTAAAATATAAATATTAAAATAAAATTTATAAAAAAGATAGTACAAATTATTTATATATATATATATATATATATACACACACACACATACATACATATATTAAATATTAATTTTAAATATATAAACTAAAAATTAAATTATATAATTTTAGTGAAAACTTTATGAATTGAAATTGGAATGATAGTGTTATGAGTGTTATAATAAATTCATTTTCTATTTTTCTTAATAGATTATTTTTTAATTTCATATTAATCTTTTTAATTTCAGATTGACTTGGTTTCTTTATTGGCTTCAAATTCGGAGTAGAAATTTAAATTTTTGGGGCCGAGTTTGGAGAATTAATTTTTAAATTCTCCGATGTTTGAATCGAGTGATCAAAAAAATATCAGACAAGTACGGTCTTTATGCTAGTCCATGATATATCTACATAAGATAATCTAATATGAATAATATAATAATATGAGCTTATAATCTTTAGTGGAGATCTGGGAAATTGGTACCAAAGCCTTGTTATGGTAAAAAGGGAATGTTATTATTATAGAATGGAGATGTTTTAAGGAAGAAGATAAAAAGCCTTAACCATGTCTGAATCACCTTCTAGTTTTGTCTCTACCTCTACCTCGACCTTTACTCCAACAAGTATTTGTGATTATAAATATGTTTTTACTAATTTTATTTTCCTTTCTATTTCTCCTTCTGTTAAGCAAGCCACGGTAAATAAAACTAATTACTTGTATAAGTTTACTTATCTTTTTGAAGACCAGAATATGGAAAAATCAAAAGCTCCTCTTCTAAATCCTTATGATGCCTTCTCAAAGTCTCTATCCTTTTAGAAACAATCTTTTAAAGCCCCTATAAAAAAAAACCCTATTCTTTTATAAAAGAATATATCCAAGTCTTAAGTTTTGATCAACAACCTATCTTGGCTTTCTAAATAGAATAATTTATTACTTTAGAAATTCCTCCAGAATTTTTAATGACCTGCTTAAGCCAAGGATTTACACATATTCACTTTGATGCTATTAGATTTGGTCTTACCTATCATAGGAGACAAAGTCTACCTGTCTTTACCAAAATTACTTTATTGGATTCTCAGTACAAGCAGTACAGTCATGCAATGTTTAGTACTATTAAAACCTCTTTGGATGCAAGATCAATATTCTTTACTTTCTTTCCAAATTATAACCTAGCCTTATATGATCCACATGCCCTCTCTACATTGAAGGTTTAGCTCTAGATCTTGGGTGCTGAACAGAGAGCAGAATCTGTTGATGCTACCTTTCGTTATCAGATTGTCTATCGTCTCTAGAATTATGCCATCAATCTTGCTTTGCCCATATTAATAATGATGTTTTATTTATAAAAGCAGATTCTCATAATGCACCCTCTTGTGTTCTTATTCCAAGACAAATTTATAAGGATGAGCTTTTAAAGCTATTTCCTAAAAGATGGGTTACTAATTATAAGAAATTACATAAAGTAGTGGAGCCAATGCAGAGTGTTGAGCCAATTTTTATCAAGAGACTGGATGGTATTGTAGAGGTTGTATTTAAAAAGGGTTAAGAGTCACCTTTTGTATTCAATACACAGTTCATAATTATTCCTTATCCAAAGGAGAAAGTTTTTATTGAATATTTTGATCATGAAGGAAGGCCAATTTATATTTTTAAGAGAGATGGTCATTACTACTTTGATGCTTATGATTGTGATTATTATTGTGGTATTTTGGAAGATGATGAGGATAATAAAAAAAAAGAGAAAGAAAGTAAGAGAACTTTTAGAAGACATTATGATGATGATGATCCTACTATTGGAACATTAGGAAAACCTTCAGGGAAATATGATGAACTTTATTCTCAACTCATTTAAAATCTACCATCAAATATGATGAACATTAGAGATGTTCCATTGAGACATTTGTATTAGGTTATAATCTAAGCTTATTCTTAACTCTATGAGTAAATGAGAATTATGAAATTATATCTAGATGCCAAAAAGAATCCTTTAAGTAATATATCAAGTGAAAGACCTGATTTGTAGATGAAATGCAAAGATGCTCGCTAGTGTGTTCATTCCTCAAATAAAAAAAAAGTCATTACTTCAAGATTTACTGAAGGAGAACCAAAGGAAAGCTAAAGAAATGGAAGTACTAAAAGAAAAAGAAGTTTAGGGGAAAAACAAGATTAGATAGATTTTATATTTATGGAAAAATAAGACATTTTGCTAAAAATTATCCATCAAAGACAAAGAAGACAGCTAAGGTGATCCAACAAATTCAACAGATCATAACCATTAATCTTGAACATGCTGATATAGAGTCTTTATTTTTTACAAAAGATGAACTTTCACCAGAAAGCGTTTTTGTTATTTGTTATGATGATGAAATAAAATTTTCAAATTCTGAGGAGGGCCTTCCCCAACAACATTCTTTGGATAAGATGATCTCACTTGTGCGTGAGAAACACCCTATACTTTTAGCTACTCTTCAAATCTATCTAACCACTTTTTCCAAACCTATTAAATTATTGCCTTGATTGATACTAGAGTTTGAACATCTAATTTAAATCTTGATGTTCTTCCTAAAAATTTTAGAAGAGACATTCATAATATTTTTAGGCAGCAAATGGAGAACTTTTTGAAACCACTTATAAAATTAAACAACCCATTAAAATTTAATTTTTTCTAGATTGCCATGTATGGACATATGTTTTAGGGTCACCATTACTAGGAAAGGATTTGATTCTTAGATTTGATATCTATTGTTAAGCAAAGAATTTGAAAATTCTATCAAATGGAATCAAATTTAAGAATTTTTTTCAATCTTTTACAACAACCTTAAGCTTATTTGCAATTAGAACCTTATCACCTACCTCTTTTCAAACCCGTCGTAATAATTTGCTAGAAAAATGTAGTGGAAATTCACACACTCAATTTTTACAAAAGTGTTCAAATTCCTTATGGAAGAATCTAGAGTTCTTTATCTCTCTCCCCTTCAAGCAAAATGAAAATGTCAATCCTATTAAAGCAGCACATCCAGGAATAATACTAGTAGACCTGAAGTTAGCTATTGATGAATGTTCTCATCTTTAGAAGTAGGGATTAATTGAGACAAAAAATTTTGAATGGGCATGTCAAGCTCTTTATTTCAATAAAAAATCAAAACAAGTTCATAGAAAAAAGAGACATGTCATTGATAATCAAACTTTAAATTTCTTTTTAAGGAATGATAAATTTCTTTTGTCAAAGATTCTTTACTCTTCATATTTTTATTTAGAGCCAAAATATTTTTAAAATTTGATCGAAAGGCGAGATTTTTGCAATTAGGAATCAAGGAAGAAGAAAGATACAAGATTACTTTTTATATCCCTAACCATCACTACCAGTGGACAGTCATGCTATTTGGTTTGAAAGTAGCTCCCTCTCTATTCTAAAAAGCTATAATGAAAATCTATGAGCCTCTTTTGTATAGTGCTTTAGTGTGCATTAATGATATTCTACTCTTCTCTTCAGATGAGCCAAGTCATTTATAGCTACTACAATAGTTTTTTAAGATAATTAAAGAATTTGGAATAATGTTGTCACCAATAAATATGCACATTACTATAATAGAAATTAAATTCCTTGGAATGTAATTTAAGGATGGAAATTATCGATCAAGATCTCATATAGCTGCAGAACTTTAAAAATTTCCAGAAAAATTCTTTAAGTCATATAGATCAGACACTTTTTTTGGGATAGTGAATTATCTCAGGGATTTTATTCCTCATCTTATAAGAAAGACTACATCATTAAGAGCCTTACTAAAGGAAAATCTACCATCCTGGTCTGAAGATTAAACTTCAGCAATAAAGTAATTAAAAAGGATACACAAAGTCTACCACCACTTCACATTCATTCTATAGGAAAAGAATTCTACAAACAGATATAAGTGATAGGTTTTGGGGAGCCATGCTTTTTAAAGAAGATAAATAAAGAAAGAGAAGAATTTGTGTTCATGCTAATGGAAGCTTTACAGCAACAGAATGTTACTATTATTCAATGTTTAAAGAAATTCTGGCTGTAAAATATGGCATAAAGAAGTTTAAATTCCATTTAATTAGAACTCATTTCAAACTGATTATAGATTGTTCTTCCTTTTCTAAAATGTTTTAATTCAAAGGAAAAACACTTCCTCATCCTCAACTTCTCAGATGGAAAGACTAGTTTGGTAAATATGATTTGAAGAAAAATATATCAACGGTAAAGATAATGTTATTCCAGATCTATTTACCAAACCATCAGTTACCTATTCTAAGGAAAGACCTTTTCTATTAAAAGTTCTTTCCATAATTTACATGTTTTAACCTATAAATCCAAATCTTTTTGAAGAAAATTTTCTTTCTAGTAGTTTACCTTCTGAACTTTCCACACAAATTTCTCAAACTTCCCTCACTTGAATTGCCAATTAATAAATTTTTGAATATCAATCTCGATTAATAAGGCAACATGGCTCTGTGTTTTTATGTAGATTAAGATTTCATCCAGAATATCCATTTTCTTATATTTTTAGCTTTCTTACTTAAAGCCCTGAAGAGGAACTGTTTTGGCCAATAAAGTGTTAGTATATGTGATATGCCCTAGAGGCAATCATGTATTTTGACATTGTAAATTATCCCAAATGGCCATGTAATGTGCTTTTAAATAACGGGTTTATTTATTTGAAGCATTACTCCATTAGCATTATGTTAAATAAATGTATTATTAAGAGTTGATAATATGAGGAGACATTTATTTAGTACATATGCTATAAAATTATTCATAGTCGATAAATTAATATTTGGTTGATATTAATTTGACTACCACCTCTGTCTATTTTCCTTGATTAGTATGAGATACTAATAGTAGGAGGTAGTGAGTCTCATTCTACTTGATATGAGATATCAGAATAGACATGTGGATACTCATGTGATGAGTGGATCGAACGTGACATTAGATTTATGATCGTAAGGGTATTCACCTACAGTCAACGATCACTATCTAGGTCATAATGGTGCATATAGTCCTTTGACCTGAGGCATCATGGTCATCCACATTTAAGTGGTTAGAGTTTGTTACCGCTTACATACCTGTGCTAGCCACGTATGGGTATATGGCGTGTGGTGGCTCTAGTCGGTTGAATGTAGGGATGAGTGTTTGTCCAAGATGGGATTCATTGCCTGGAGT
>CATIWO010348272.1:0-17482 GCA_949673435.1 Macaranga tanarius | reverse complement strand
GATAAGATTGACTTCTTTTAACCCTAATCTAGAGGGAATTGAAGGGAAGCTATAAAAGGAATAAGAGACCACGTAGAAAATTATCTTTTGACAGGAAAATGAGAGACCTTTAGGGCATTATTGAAGACCAAGATTGGAGATTGAAGATTTTAGAGATCAAGAGATTGAATTTCTATTTTCTTCTTCTTATTTCTTGTAATTGGTGATGGATTTCTTTTATTTGTCTTTTGAGTTTAATTTAATGATGTTAGGCTAGGGTTTTATTCATTAGGGAATTAAGGATCCAAACATGAATTAATCATATTTTTCTTCTTAATAAATCTTTTATTCATGCAAAGTTATGTTTATTGAGATTAATACTTATTTGTGTTTGGCCAGCATTGACATGATTTAAATCGAGATTATGCATTGAGAGATGATTGTCTTAATAGAACTATAAACATAAATGAAATTGATTCATTGCTAGAGATAGATTGAATTGATTTAATTCCTTAAGAGTTGATATTAAACTTTATGATTCAATTGGTTGGGGTTTGTAATTGCAATGACAATTGGATTGCATGATCTTAATTAAAGGGTGAAGAGTAGTATAGTCAACCTTGAGAGAGATGATTATTATTTTATATAGCTCAGGATTTACATGAATAATTGAATTAAGGGAAGAAAAATTGGTTAATGATTGTGAGGTGAATTAATTTCCTAATGGTTGTTTAGATTTGGTTAATTAATTTTATAATTAGAGTTATTATTTTTAATTTAGTTTAGTTAAGTATAGTTAATTGGATCACTAAAATTTAAAACTTTAAACAATTAGAGATAAATTAATAGGTGGATAGATTAAAATCTCTGTAGGAATGATATCTTTAGTACTACTTGTCGGTTCTATATACTTGCAGAGTTTTACACAAAAATAAGTTTTTGGCGCCGTTGCCGGGGATTGCGATCTAATACCATAGTTGATTGTATTTCTTTTGGATTAAAGCAATTTTTCTTTTCGTTCATTTACTCTTAATTTTGATTGTAAGTGTATGCATAATACCCGATGATCAGGAAAGGAGAAGCTCACATACATGCCAGAACTTACTAAGCTAGAGAAATCTAACTGGAAACAGACAAAGGATAAATCAAAGGAGAAAGTACGAATAGTTGAGCCAATCAAAATGGCTGATGATGCGAATAATAACAACAATAACAACAGGGTTATTGATGCACAGGCTGATAATAGGGTCCTTTTGGACACATCTATGCCAGGATTGGGTGGTACTCAATGTAGCATTACTAGGCCATCCATCAATTCTAATAATTTTGAGATCAAGCCATCCTTGATTCAGATGATTCAAAATACAGTTCAGTTCTTTGGCATGACTAAGGAAGATTCCAATGACCATATTACTGAATATTTGGAGCTTCATGACACCATTAAGATGAATGGTGTGACTGAAGATGCATTGAGGATGCGCATATTTCCTTTCTCACTAAAGGATAAGGCAAAGATTTGGTTAAAAACTCAACCGGCTGGTTCATTCACGATATGGGATGATTCAGCAAAGGCTTTCCTTGCTAAATATTTTCCACCTTCAAAGACGGCCAAAATTGTGACAGAGATAACCGTATTTTGGTAATTCAAGCATGAGTCAATGAGTGAAGCATGGGAGAGGTTTACAAATTTACAAAGGATTTATCCACATCATGGATTGCTTAAGGATGTGATAATTAGGATCTTCTATAATAGGGTTACACCAGCTACTCGTGACTCCATTGATTCCAAGGCTGGGTGTTTATTAATGAGGAAGACAGTGGATGAAGCTACAACAATTTTAGAAACAATGGCCTTTGATAGTTGTTTGTGGCCTTCAGAACGAGCTATTGCACCTAAAGCTTCAAGCAAACTCGAAGTGGATGGTGTGATAGCCCTCCAAGCTCATATTTTTGCACTTTCTAAGCAATTAGGCAACCTTTCTCATAAGGCTAATGTAGCCCCTATGAATTTTCAAGGTGAGCAATATCATATGATGGGCAATATGGGTGATGATTTTATTTCTTGTAATGTAGGACACTTTGGAGATAATGTGGTGGAACAAGCCAACTATATGGGCAACCAATTTTAAAGGAGGCAAACTAATAATCCCTACTCCAACACATATAATCCGGGGTGGCGCAACCATCCAAATTTTTCATGAAGCAACATGGCTGCACCATACAATATGGCAAAAGCTCAAGGCCCTCCAGGTTTTCAACAACCCCAACAAGATAGGATGGCATCTATGGAGAACAAATTAGACAAAATTTTTGATGCCATCACTACCAAAATAACGAGCCAAGATGAAAATCAAAAGAGGATGGAGGCAAAGTTTGATCAGATTACAAAGAATCATTCCTCTTCGATCCATAATATCGAAGTTCAATTGGGACAGCTAGCTAATGCCATGACCACAAGAGGACAGGGAAATTTACCTAGCAACACTGAGGTAAATCCCAGGGATGTCAAGGCTATCACTCTACGTAGTGGTAAGGAGCTGAAATCAAAAGATGAGATGGACAACAATGCCACAACTGAAAAGGATGCCGAGAATTAAGACTCACAAGATAAAGAGAATGAGGAAACTATGGGAAAAGGTGTAGAGACAAATGAAGAAAAAGTGCCAAGTTCATCCCCACCACTAGCACCTAAAATTCCTTTTCCTCATAGGTTGAGGAAATAAAAAGATGGCGAGCAATTTTCCAAATTTTTAGAAATATTCAAAAAACTTCAGATTAACATTCCTTTGGCAGAGGCATTAGTGCAAATGCCCAAGTATGCTAAGTTCTTAAAGGAAATCATTACAAATAAGCGTACATGAGACAACAACAAAACCGTGCCATTGGGAGAGACATGTAGCTCGATCATTTCAAGAAAAATTCCTACTAAATTGAAGGATCCTAGGAGTTTCATAATTCCATGTGTTGTTGGAACTAATGAGTTTCCACATTGTTTGTGTGACTTAGGTGCTAGCATTAATTTAATGCCTTTGTCTATTTTCAGGAAACTTAGATTAGGAGATGTTAAAGCAACTAATATGACATTGTAATTGGCGGATCATTCAATAAAGAGGCCATATGGAGTGGTGGAGGACGTTCTAGTCAAAGTGGACAGGTTTATCTTTCCCGTTGATTTTGTTATTCTAGATTTTGAGGAGGATAGGCAATGTTCATTGATATTAGGAAGACCATTCCTTAACACTAGTAGGGCATTAATTGATGTGCATGAGGGCAAGCTCACTCTAAGGGTAGGGGAAGAGAGTATTGAATTTATCATGTCTAAACTCATGAAATACCCCTTAGATGATGAAATATGCATGAAATTAGTGTCATTAGATGAGTGTATTGTGCAGAAAATTTTTTCACTCTATGATAGTGATGATAAAGAGTGGAATGCCATTGACACTAAGGATGAGGATGAGGACACATTCACTAAACCTGACCTTCTAGTTAGAAGTGACAACCCAATACCTCCATCAATTGAAAAACCCCCTAAGTTAGAACTAAAACCATTGCCTACTCATTTGAGATATGCATTCTTAGGTGAGAACAATACATTACCTATTATAATATCTAATAAACTGAGCGTTGAGCATGAGATGAGGGTGTGTGAGGTAGTGAGGGGGTGAGTAGGGTGGCAAATTTCTGACATAAAAGGAATAAGTCCCTATATTGTCATGCATAGGTTACATATGGAGGATGGGCACAAACCCATAGCTGAGAGGCAAAGGAGGCTAAACCTAAATATGAAAGAGGTAGTGAAAAAGGAGATAGTGAAATTACTTGATGCAGGAATTATATACCCTATTTCTGATAGTGAGTGGATTAGTCCGGTGTAATGTGTACCAAAGAAGAGTGGGATGACTGTGGTAGAGAATGATAAAGGTAAGCTAATTTCTAAGAGAGTGGTAGATGGGTGGAGAGTATGTATCGATTATAGGAAATTAATTAATGCCACTAGGAAGGATCATTTTCTCCTTCCATTCATTGATCAAATGTTAGAGAGAATAGCGGGCCATGCTTATTATTATTTTCTTGATGGGTACTCAGGCTATAATTAGATTTTTATCTATCCCGAGGACCAAGAGAAAACCACATTTACATGTCCTTATGGCACATTTGCATATAGATGCATGCCTTTTGGGTTGTGCAATGCACCCGCTACTTTTCAATGTTGCATGATGGTAATATTTTCTGACTTAATTAAGAATATCATGGAGGTGTTTATGGATAATTTTTCTATTTTTGGTGGTTCATTCGATTTGTATTTAGCTAACCTTGACAGGGTATTAAAGAGATGTGAAGAGACTCACCTTGTGCTTAATTGGGAAAAATGCCATTTCATGGTAGAAGAAGGAATAGTCTTAGGTCACAGAATTTCTAGAAAGAAAATCGAAGTGGATCGAGCCAAGACAGAAATTATTGAAAAGTTGCCACCACCTACATCACTTAAGGGAGTTAGAGGTTTTTTAGGGCATACCAGATTTTATCGATGTTTTATTAAGGATTTTTCATTAATTGTCAAACCTTTTACTAACCTATTAATTAAGGATGTACCATTTGTCTTCGATGATGCGTGTTTGAATGCTTTTGACAGGTTAAAGAAGGCATTAGTGTCGGCACCAATTATTACACCTCCGGATTGGTCCATACCTTTTGAGATCATGTGTGATGCTAGTGATTATGCCATAGGAGCTATTTTAGGATAAAGAAAGGATAACTGCCTACATGTGATCTACTATGCTAGTCGCACACTGACAGAGGCTCAACTCAATTACACTACCACAGAAAAGGAGATGTTAGCAGTAGTTTTTACTGTAGATAAATTTCGTTCTTATCTCTTAGGATAAAAACTTATCATCTACATAGACTATTCTGCCATTCGACATTTACTTGCCAAAAAGGATGCCAAACCGAGACTAATGCGATGGGTTTTATTGTTACAGGAATTCAATTTGGAGATTAAGGATAAGAAAGGCTCAGAAAATTTAGTGGCAGATCATTTATCACACCTAGAAAAGGAAGAGGAGAGTGCACCAAAATCTATTGGAGATAACTTTTTAGATGAGTTCCTTTTGGCGCTATACCATATAGTAACCCCTTGGTATGCAGACATTGCCAATTATTTAGTTGGGGGGTTGTTACCAGAAGGACTATCACACCAACAAAGGAATAGATTATTGTATGAGGTAAGGCAATACTTATGGTAGGATCCTTATCTCCACAAAATTTGTGGTGATGGTATGATTAGGAGGTGCATTCCAGATACAGAGGTACTAGAGGTATTAACGCATTGTCATAGGTCAAGTTATGGAGGACATTATGGAGCATCCAAAACAGGTGCAAAGGTGTTGGAAAGTGGTTTCTTTTGGCCAACACTATTTAAGGATGTAAGGGATTTTGTACTCTCGTGTGATCGATGCCAACGTGTTGGGAATATGTCAAAACATCATGAACTACCTCTTACTTTAATTCTAGAGGTTGAGATCTTTGATGTATGGGGGATAGACTTTATAGGACCCTTTTCATCTTCTTTTGGGAACCAATATATACTCGTGGGAGTGGACTATGTGTCTAAATGGGTAGAAGCTTTGGCAACACCCATAAATGATGCAAAGGTAGTGCTTCGGTTCTTAAAGAATATATTCACAAGATTTGGTGTGCCACGAGCTATTATTAGTGATGGGAGGTCACATTTTTGCAACAGACAGTTTGAGGCGTTGTTGAAGAAATATGGTGTGCATCACAAAGTTGCCACACCTTACCATCCTCAAACTAGTGGACAAGTGGAGGTAATGAATCATGAGCTTAAGAAGATTCTAGAGAAAACAGTCAGTAGTTCAAGAAAGGATTGGGCTACAAAGTTGGATGACACATTATGGGCATATCGCACAGTATTCAAAACACCAATTGGTATATCACCTTATAGGTTGGTGTTTGGAAAGGCATGTCATCTACCTGTTAAGCTAGAACATCGAGCATATTGGGCTATTAAGACACTAAATTTTGATTTGAAGTCCGTGGGAGAGAGGAGGCTATTACAACTCAATGAGTTGGATAAAATTCATCTCCAAGCTTATGAAAATTCCAAACTCTTCAAGAAAAAGACAAAGAAGTGGCATGATGCACATATTATGAAAAAGGACTTTAAGGTTGGTGATTTAGTGTTGTTATTTAACTCACATCTTCATTTATTTCCAGGTAAATTGAAGTCCAGGTGGAGTGGACCATTCAAAGTAGTGCAAACACTCCCTCATAGTGCCATTGAGCTTACAAATGAAAAAGGCGAGCATTTTAAAGTGAATGGGCAACGATGTAAACGCTATTATGGAGGTTTGTGAGCAAGGGAGAAGGAAAATATTCTAATCCCAAGTAACTCTGATGTGTTAGGGTAAAGCTAAGTACATTAAATTAGCGCTTATTGGGAGGCAACCCAATTTCTTTTATATTTTTATGCATTTTTTATTTAAGTTTGATTCTTAGAATAGATGCTTTGATTTTGGTAGTTTTATTTTTGTTTTTAGGTTCACCAATGAAGAGAAAGAAAGAGGGACGAAGAAATTGAGCAAAATGAGCAAGAAGTATCAACACGGGCAGAGACATGCCCATGTCCAAGACCGTGTTCATTATGCACAACATTTGACAGAGGAAGACACGGCCTACTACATGCTCGGATCCCAGGCTGTGTTGCCATAACACAAAATGGACAGCAGCATACACGGGTTACTACACGCCCGTGTGTGTCCCCGTGTTATTATGAAGAGAAATTAACAGTAAGATACACGGGAAGAAACATGCCCGTATCTCGAGCCGTGTATCTATCAGATGTCCCCAATTTTGAAGAAACACGCCCGTGTTGAAGAAACACGCCCATATCTCGCCTGATTTGTATAAGTGAACAGTTAGGGATTTGAAATTCATTCTTCGCGCCCGTTCAATTTCTTATCTTTTTCTCTCTATTCCACTGCCGAATTTGGTATTTCGACCAATAATTCGGCCTCACCCAACCTTCTTTTCCCATTTTACTTACCTTAATCACCGATTATGTCTTCTCCTCCGGCTAAAAGAACCAAAACGCGTGCTCAAAGAGATCGACCATCAGTAAGATGTTGACCGGCGCCTCCCCTGGGCATTCAGCCAGCAGACCCACCCCCTCAGGCCGCTTCTTCATCGGCCGGTGCCGTCGCCCTCCATCCACTCCTTCAGTTCACCAACAAACATACCCAAGTAAAGGTTAGTGCACTTAAATCACTCTCTATCGAGCATAACCGGTATCCTAGTCGTTCGGTATTAGAAACGCTTGGTTTATGGGATGAGATTTATGGTAGATTAAACCAATAAGGGTGGAAATAAATTATTGATATTAGAGATTCTTGGTTTACTGAATTGATTGTTGAATTCCTTGCATCATTTGTTTTAGACAATAAGGGAATTGATTATGAACGACCCAGAGTTGTTCAATTCTGTTTAGGGGGCACGCAATTTGCTATGTCGATTTCTGAGTTTGATGTTGCCCTAGGATTGTATAGGGAGTCCTTCATTATGATGGAGTTATACCAAAACTCCGCTTCACATGGGACAGGGTCAAGTGCTAGAGCATTTTGGGGATTGAATGCTCGACCCGAGTTTAGGGATAGCTATGAGCTGACGAAGAGTAAAAGTACATATTTTGCATCTCCGGTGTTACGTGTGTTACATCGGGTTATAGCACATACCATATGTGGTCGATGTGAGAGCACAGGAGTTGTGACAGTGCGAGACATATTTTATTTGTCCTGTTTAATTACCCGGACGACCTGTAATTTGGGATATGGCTTGGCGACTTATTTTGACACTATGTCAAATAAGTTGAGAGGGGCATTATGTGGTGGATGTTATATTACTAGGTTAGCAAAAAACCTAGGGGTATTCAATGCTTTGACAGGATTGACGAGGAGTAGTTTGACTATTGAGATAGCTATGGATACATTTCAATCGATGCGCCTTGTAGAGAAGAGAGGAGATCGATATGTGCTGATAGATGGTGCTCCACCTGGTGAGGGGGTAGCCGAGGTAGCTGAGGAGCACGATGCTCCTGTTCCTGATATTCCAGCTCCGGGGATTCCTCCAGTTCTCCTTCTAGATGTATTGTCCCGGATTGAGGCGGCACGACAGCATCAAGAGGCGATTCAGAGATGACATGACATTATGCTTCATCATATTCATTCTTAGTTGGATTGGCAGTGACAGTGTATGTTGATACTGATGTTGGAGAGGGGTATGGATCCTCCACAGATGTCTCCTGCTCCTGCTGTGTTCTTTGAGACTACTTCGGAGTCCCTGGAGCTTCAGATTTGTTTTGCTCCCCGAGCTAATGATGACGAGGTTGATTTAGATGATGTTGCTGCTGTAGAGGAGGATGAGGCTATTGACGGTGATGAGGATGATTTGGATGATATCAACCTTGATGACTGATCATTTTGTTTGTTATTTTACTTTTTGTTTTTTTTTTTATTTTGTTATATGATTTTTATTTTTTGTTTTGAATTATGTATAGTTTGAATTTTATTCTATTATGTGTTTCTTTTATGTTTTTGTTATTTTTATTTCTTTTAGTTTTTGTTACTTCAATTGTTCCAATCTCCAAATTCGAGGATCCAACGAACAAAATTAGGGGAGTACAAGTTCATTTTTTCTTTCTTTTCCCATTGAGGATAATGTATTAATTAAGTGGGGGGAGGGGACATTTTGCAATTTTGCAAATTTTTAATTTGGTTTATGATTAGTTTGTGTTTAGGATTCCATGCTTAAGTATTTGATTATGCTTATCATTCTTATGAACTTCATTCAAATGATTTAGTTTTCTTATATAATTGATATATTCTCCAAATAATGTGTAGCTTGTGATTCTTAAACTTAGGTGATAATTTGAAGGTTAAGGGATTTTTGATGTTTAATGAACTTAATGCAAATTCCTCTTAGTTATAATTGAGACTCATAGATTAATGTTTAATCTAATTAACTGTGTAATTTAGAAGTAAGATGGAGCGTTACACGTACTTGCTTAATTAATTTGCTAGTTTTATTGATTTTTTTTACATGAAATTTATTGTGAGAAGGAGCATAAAATGCACTCACTCGAATTTGATAAAAAAATATATATGAGATGGAGTGTAAAATGCACTTATAAAGGAAAAAATAATAAAAAGTAATATGAGAAAATTGATGGTTGGCTTTGGTTAGATGTTAATTTGTGAAATTTTTAGTTGTAATTAAGGGGATAGCTTTTCACATGGTAATTTATTGAATCCCTTAGTTTTTGAATTATTGGTTAAGCTTTTGAGTTATAAGGTACATATTAATTGGAGAATGTGTTACATGTGCGAGTGAAAATGTTCTTTTGAGTTTTATTCATGTTAGTGATAAGATGTTAAGTAATTTTACTTGAGGATAAGCAAATGCTTAAGTGTGGGGGAATTTGATTATGGTATATTTTGTTATGTTTTAGGTATGTAATTTATGTGAATTTTATGATAAAGTCTGTTAATTTCTGTTTAGATAGGATATTTATATTTACTTGATGTTTGTAAGTCATTAATCAAGGTTGGATATGGATCAATCGAAGATTAGGAGCAAATGAAGTTAATTTTTGAAGCTTTTATGAACATAGGCAACAACACAGCTGTGTGTTTGCCCGTATAGTCCACTGGAAGATTTGAATACCCTGAACACGGGTCGGGACACGTCCGTGTGTCAGGCCGTGTGATGCGCTGCTAGTTTTATATAATAAGAGATATGGTTGGGGACATGGCCGTGTAGGTGCCCGGATATTGCATACAAGAAAGACACGGGCGTGTTGGAAAATAACATGGCCGTGTGTGCAGAAAAGAAAAGATAAGATTGACTTCTTTTAACCCTAATCTAGAGGGAATTGAAGGGAAGCTATAAAAGGAATAAGAGACCACATAGAAAATTATCTTTTGACAGGAAAAGGAGAGACCTTTAGGGCATTATTGAAGACTAAGATTGGAGATTGAAGATTGTAGAGATCAAGAGATTGAATTTCTATTTTCTTCCTCTTATTTCTTGTAATTGGTGATGGATTTCTTTTATTTGTCTTTTGAGTTTAATTTAATGATGTTAGGCTAGGGTTTTATTCATTAGGGAATTAAGGATCTGAACATGAATTAATCATATTTTCCTTCTTAATAAATCTTTTATTCATGCAAAGTTATGTTTATTGAGATTAATGTTTGTTTGTGTTTGGCCAGCATTGACATGATTTAAATTGAGATTATGCATTGAGAGATGATTGTCTTAATATAACTATAAACATAAATGAAATTGATTCATTACTAGAGATAGATTGAATTGATTTAATTCTTTAAGAGTTGAGATTAAACTTTGTGATTCAATTGATTAGGGTTTATAATTGCAATGAGAATTCGATTGCATGATCATAATTAAAGGGTGCAGAGTAGTATAGTCAACCTTGAGAGAGGTGATTATCATTTTAGATGGCTCAAGATTTGCATGAATAATTGAATTAAGGGAAGGGAAATTGGTTAATGATTGTGAGGTGATTTAATTTCCTAATGGTTGTTTTAGATTTGGTTAATTGATTATAAAAATAGGATTTATAGTTTATTTAGCTTTAATTAATTATAATTAAATTGATCATTATAATTGGACACTTTAAACAATTAGAGATAAATTAATAGGTGGATAGATTAAAATCTCTGTGGGAATGATATCTTTAGTACTACTTGTCGGTTCTGTATACTTGTAGAGTTATACGCAAACAACCCCAGGCATTTTTGACATAGTAAATTGGTGCTTTAGGTGGCTGCTCATGGTCTGGCTCGCGACCGTGAGCACACCATCGTGGTCATGAGCACACTATCGTGGCCATGAGCACTTGCCCATGAGAAGCCCAGCCTCCTCCTTCAGTACACTTTTATCTATGTATTTTGACTATAACTCGAGCTATAGAGCTCTAAATAGAGCATGGTTTAATGCAAAGAAAACTTTAAAGAGTTTTCTACAACTTTCATATTTTGAGTTGGAGTTAAATCTATCATTATGATTCTTTAATTGAGCTTAACATTTTATTGTTCATTTACTCCTTCTTCATTTTGAACCCTGTACGCACTTGTGGCCGTGCCAATGGTAATGGAACCTTATGGTGATTGTTTGTAGACTTGGTAGAGGTTTGAAAGACTATATCATGATCCATAGTTTGCATTTATATTATTAGTTATCATGTTCCATCAACTCTTTGCTTATGTGATTAGTGTATGTATGCAACTGTATTCGTAGTTACTTATTGAGTTGCAAGCTCACCCCTTTACTGTTGAAACTTTCAGGAATTGATTAGTCAAAGGGTTAAAAGCTTGCATTGGAGTCATAAGTGGGCCGAGCAAGTTGGTATACCTGACCTTCCTCCTGCATATCATTTAGAGTTTTTTATAATGGCATTATTGTGTATGTATTTTGGGTATTATGTGATATGTGGGTAATACCAGACATGCTATGTGTGCAATGTATGTACATATATGTACATATGATATTTTTATATATATACAAGTAATTTTGAGAAATTTTATTTCGCCACATGTGGATGATTGAGTGGGCCACGTGTATGGTTATGGTTTTGGGCATCACAGTTAAAATTAGTTTCCCTATCCTTCCCAGGAAGTACAGATATACCATCTTCATCAACTCTACTATTTTTTTCATTGAATTAGCATATTCTACACTTTAGGCAACACACTTCGACTTGAAGATCTATTACTCTCCCAAATGACCTCATTAACATCACAACATCTAACTTATCATAATTATTATCTACTTCTCCTCATTCAAAACTGTTGAGCAAATTGCTTCTAACCAATCCTTAAAACATTATGAACTCCCCAAGCAACCGAAATACTTAAGCTACTCCAACATTCTCAAGTAAACTGACACGTAACCAAAATATACTGGACAATTTTTATTTTTGCCTAATAGATTAGGTAGGTTCTTGATGCACTTACTCTTCTCAAATGTAATTAATCCATTGTCAGCAAGCAATTTGATAGTGCTCTTCATACCGTTAACTTTACTTTACTTAAAACTTGGATCTTCTATATTTTCAACCAAATTACTGATAAGCCATATCCTATATAATTATGAACCATTCAATAAAAACTCTTTATTGACCCTTTGCATGATTAATGTATTGATCAATCTCAAATCAACCTTTGTTTTGACTTTAACAATCAATTTTGAATTACTAATATATTTATTTAAGTGTGATTATGAATTAGATTAAAGCCATTGATAAAGAAAATAATAGATGGTGATTTGAAGCTTAATTAAGGCCCTTAAGGGTCCCTATAAATGTCTTTAATTAGTTCATGAATGATTACAACTCATATGGGTTTAAATGAAGTCAAATTATGTAAGTTTGACCAGGCGTTGACTACCCTAACGATCTTAAGAGTACGCTCACGTACCTGAGGGTGGATGATTTGTAATGCACAATTGAAGAGTCTAAATTGAATGAGACCTGCTATGCTCATAATCCTACGCTCATGATCGTAAGATGGCTGGTCACCATCGAAAGGGTAGGATCACGATCACGACACATCTCCAATGGGTAAATTTCACTTCCAACAGTCATATTTTCAAAAGCTCACGATCCTGAGCAGAAACAATCCTACAGAAAAAGCTGAAATCATATTAAATGAAGCTTACAGAGTTTTTGGACAAATTTATTACTTTCTAATAGCTTATTTTTCACCTCCAACTATAAATACAAGGTTTAGAACTTCATTTAAGAAGTTAGAGAGTTAGTGGAGCAAATTGATTGTACTAATTTATTGAACCAAGCTTTGTTTCTTTAACATTTTCTTTTTGTATACTCTTTAATTATAAATAAACTCTAGTTGAGTTTGTATCTACCCTTTTTGTGAGAGTTTGGTAAGTCTTAGAGATAGGCTTCCTTCATTTACTCATTTTTTAGGGTTGAAAAAGCGGGTATTAAGGTTCTTTCTCGTTAGGTTAGTATTGAGCCTTTATAAAAATACATTGATTGTAAAGGTTATGAGTTAGCCTTGAAAACTCTTATGTGAAAGTTTAAGTGTGAGGCTTAAAAACACTTAGAAAAAGGTTAGTGTTAAGCCAAAAAAAAATAGAAGTTATTATAAGGTTAGTGTTGATCCTTAAAATACTTTGTTCTACACAATCTTGGTAATAAGACTGGTATAGGGTTGAAAATCCTAACTTGGGGATAAATTAGGTAGATGATGTAGGATTAATTATAATCCAAACCTCTATAAATCTTTGTATTGATTATTTTTTTTCTTGTTCTTATCCTTATCTTTATTCTTGTTCTTATTGTTGATTGTGTGGGTTAAGTCATTTTCCTAATCCTTTTCTAATTTTCTTTTAATTTTTCAATCTTCCTCTAAACCACATATTAGCCTTATTCACGCCCCCTCTAGGGCCCTTTTTCACTCTTAACTAAGACATTTAACAGATTAAGTAGGTTCCTAACATACTTACTCTTCTCAAACACAATTACATTGTGGACAAGCAATTTGACAATGTCTCTACACTATTAACATCACTTTACTTGAAACTTGGATCTTCCATATTTTTTACTAAATTACTGATGAGCCATATCTTATATAATTATACACCATTCGATAACAACTCTTAACTAAGAAAAAACCCTTTTTATCGTTAATCCAATACTAGCTATATGTCACATTCCTATAACTCAATGGTATTTAAGAATTAAATTGCTATCTTTTTTTTTAAAAAAATCCTTCATAAGGTCTTGATCCCATCTTTTGACCCTTATCTCCATAAGCTCACTAACCCTTATATGATTCATGTTCAGGATTTTCTCAGATGTTGTATTAATTACTCTCATATGATAACTAAGGACTATTCTATACATCTATAGTATTTTCGCTTCCTACTCTCATTCTATTGCCCTCTTAAATAATAGGTTGGGTTGCCATCAAACTTCTCCATATAAAACTTGAATTATAACCCAATTTTGCTTCAAGGAGCAAACTCTTTGGAAAATATCTTACTTTTAAAAATCTTAGCAACGCAAGAATTAATATCTTTTATTAAATTCTAAGCCTGTTTACTCAACATTACTATATTGAAATCATGAAGGTATCTAAATCCTAGCCTGCTATTTATTTTTTATCTGAATGATAATTCTTACCTTATCTAATTTATATCCTTTGAGCCAATATTGTTTGTTCCCACCAAAATGAATTCATTATCTTCTCTAAATCTGCACATAGGTTAAGAGGAAGGAGAAAAACTTATATAGCGATCAATGGTATAGTTTGAGTAATTGATTTTAATAACACTTCCTTACCAACTATTGATAAATTCTTCTATCTCTAGCTTTGAATTCTATCCCAAATCTTATCCCTTACATAGGCAAACACTTCTTTCTTTTTCCTTCCAATAAAAAATGGAAGCTCGAGATACTTACTAGAATTCTCCATGTTCTGAACCCCTAATAATGTGTACAAACTTCCAACTTTGTATTTTTACTAAAGAAAATATAAGATTTTTGGAAATTCACTGGTTGTCCTGATGCTCTCTCGTATTCCCTCAATACTTTCTGTATTTCTAGACTTTCATTGAACTTAGCTCTAAAACACAGTAAACAATCATCCACAAAAAATAAATGACTCACAGCTGGCACACTTCTTGCAACTCTAAAACTATGAATTAAATCCACCCTCTCTTGTTGTCGAAGTAAAGCACTCAAACCTTCAACATAAATTAAAAATACATATAGGGAAGAGGACAATCATCTTCTTAGAGAAACTAGGCCTATCTCCTTCTCATTTCAAACCACTTTATATTTCACTATTGTTATATATAACATAATGACATCAACCCACGTTGTATTAAGGCCCATCCGGATCATTATATTTTTTAAAAAAATCTTACTTTATATAATCGTATGCATTACTTGTGTCAATTTTAAGTGCCCAAAGCCCTACTTTGCCCTGAGATTTCCATTTTATATAATGAACAATCTCAAAACTGATCATGATATTGTCCATAATGGCTATATCAAAAACAAAAGCACTTTAAATTATTCATTGTCAAAAAAGGCAGAATAAGTTTTAAGTAATTATCTAGCACTTTTGCAATAATTTTATACACAATATTACACAGTGAAATAGGGAGAAGGTTAGACATCACAGGGTATTACTTCTTCAAAATCAAAATAATATTTATATTTTTTAAGCTTAGAGGAAAAGCACACCTTTGAATTAACTTTCTATAAGCCAAACAAATATCTTTTCCAACTATGGACCAAAATCTTTGGTAAAAGGTTGGATTACCGCCATCCGGACTTGAAGACTTATTCGGATGCATGGTGAAAACTGCTTTTTTGATTTCATCGTCCGAGATCAGATCCAGTGGTAATTGATTTTGAACTTTTTTTCATTTTAAAATAACCAAATTCAATACAACTTCTACATCATTCCCTGCGAAGTAAACAAGTTTGTGAAATACTGAACCATAATCTGATCCAAACCCAGAATTCCAATCGTATAGCTGACCATCATCACCTCTTAATTGATCAATATGTTTTCACTTTCGTCTAAAAGAGGTGTAGGCATGAAAGAAATGAGTATTCATATCTCCTTCTTTAAGCCAATGTTGCTTAGCCCCTCTTCTTTTAAAACACATGTTGATCTTTTAAGATCCTAAAATACTATTTCTTTTTCTCACAGAATTTGTTTACACCAACCGAATCCCTCTGGTTGCTCAATAACTTCAGTTCACATTTATAATTTCTCTGTTTATAATAAAACCTCTTAAATTCCTTGCTACTCCACTTCTCCAAACTATCTCTACGATAAGCAATTTTGGAAAATAATATTCCCCTATATATCCATCTCTTTCCAACTTCTTTTAATAAATCATTGCATAGTCCTTTTCATGGAGCTAAAAATTCTCAAATGATCTAAACTTTTTAGCTTTTGAGACTACAACTACAAGGTTAAGATATAGCAAAATGTGGAGATGATTTGAGGAAGACATATCCAAAGTCTAGCACTCTGCATTCTTAAACATATTAAGCCAACCTTTATTAGCCATCACTCGATTTTACTTTTCTTTAATCCAATTCATTCCAAGCAAATTGATTCCTTTTATGGTTTACTTTAAATAAACTACACTTCTTAATCATTTTACAAAAACCATCCATAATCCATTGAGGCTGCTCCTTCTCGTCTCTTTTTTTGGCCTAAGAAATTATGTTGTTGTAGTCTCCCACATAGCACTAAAGCTAATTCGATATACTAGAAAGAGAACGAAGTAACTCCCAAGACTCTCTTCTTTGACTCCTCTCTAAGTACCCGTAATACCCGGTAATCCTCTAGTTACTTGTGGACTCTACTATCAATTAAACATCTATATGATTACTTGAAAAGTCAAAAAGATTAATGAACTCACACTTTATCCACATGAATATAAGCCTACCATTATGCTCTTTATAGTCCACCACAAACATACCACTATAACCCAATTTCTTTTTAATCCCATCTAATATTTCTTTCTTGGCCAAACTCTCAATAAAAAAATAATAATAAATTTTGGCTTATATTGTCTTACATGGTCCATAAGGACCTTAACTACTTGTGGGTTATCCAGTCCATGCCAGTTTCAACTTAAGAGACTCATGACTCCTAACGAGTTTGGAAACCAGAATATGCCAAAATCACATTTTTTTTAGCCATTTATATGTAAGCGATAAAAGGATTATCTTTTTAAGTGGGCAAATTATATTATGGACCCCTGTCCATATTGCAATATGGATCAGGGCTCCTTTACACATGTGAGTTAAAAAAAATATATTTTTTTAATGTTTTGGGCTTTTAAACTTAACGGCTGTTAACTTTGATTTCGTCTCTCTTTCCGTTTTCTTTCCTTTGCTCATCTTTCATGTTTTCTTCTTTGAGAGATTTTATCTTTTAAATATCTTATTTTAGCGTTATTTTTTCTTCTTTGAGAGATTTACCTTTTTTGGATGTTTTGAGAGATTTTTTTTTGAATGTTTGCTTTTGTTCAATTTCTTTGTATTTTTTTTATTCGATTTCTTTTATTGTTTTTTCTTCTTTGAGCGTTTTTGCCTGTTTGCATTCAATTTTTTTTTTTTTAGATGATTGATGTTCTGCGGTTTCAAATTGATGAACAGATTTCAGGTAAAATCTCTTCTTTTTTTTGTTGTGATATTTGATTACTTATTTATTATTTTTATTATTTTGTTCTTTAGTTTTCAATTTTGGATTTAAACTTTATCGTTTGTATCTGTAAAATATTAATTATAAAAAATAATTATTAGTTTTGAAATATTTTAGGTTCATTTAAAACATAAAATTGAATAACTAATAAACATGAGTATTGACAATGATGAACCTACGTTATTTAAGAAATGAACATATAG
>CATIWO010348020.1:0-15468 GCA_949673435.1 Macaranga tanarius | reverse complement strand
AAAGAGAGAAATAAAAAGAAGAAGAGGAATAAAAAAAATAAAAAAAAGAAAGATGGGAAATTTAAGAAAAAATAAAAATAAAAATAAAAAAGAGGGAAATATGAGGAAAAAATAAGGAAAAAAATGAGAGAAGGAAAAAAGAAAGAGAGAAAAAATAAGGTGAAAATAAAAATAAAAAAAGAGAGTAAAGAAAAAAAGAAGATAAAAAAATAATAAAAAAAAAGATTGCAGTTTTTTTTTGTGATATTTTTGAAAGAATTTTAAAATTATAATAATTTAAAAAATAGAAGTAGTTTTTTTTATGTATTTTTGTATATATATATATATATTATAAGGATGAAATGAGATTTGCTTACTTACATTTTGGGGTGAAATGGGAAGGAATGAGTCATTCCCATTCCTAGGGGAATGAATTCCTATTCCAATAGCTTATTAGTAAAAAACAAACAACAACAATGGAAATGAGTCATTCCCATTCCCATTCCCATTCCCTACTTCATTTTGGCCTAAACAAACAACTCCTAAGTTTGTTTCGGAGTTCAGGTTATGATTTTTGGTGAATGACGTAATTAATGATGAAGGTGAATGAGTTTGGGTGTTTTATTTTCCTGCGCCGTTCATTAACACAAAAAAAATAAAAAGGACACTAAAGTCTTTAAACAACAAAATAAATTTTAAGACCGAAGGAAAATTTACAATCTAAATGGAGGAATTAAAAGAGGATTAATCAGCCATAGAAAGTCAATTAATAGCAATATTACAAGATTTCTAATTAAAAAGAAATGTTAATAAATAAAAGATGTCAAATTATTCTTAATCCTTTAGATTCAAGCATTTGGCCTCTTAACTCATCGAAAGTATGATTGTTTATAAAAGAATTTATTCCATATTCAAAAAGATTGTCCGTGGTTAAAACACATTTTTACCTTCTATACTTTCAATTTTTTTTTTTATATTGCACCGTTGTACAAAATATTTTTGACATTACACCTTTCTACCCTCAATTTTCGGCACATTATACTTTTTCTGACAAAAATTTAGTGCCTATTTTTCACACGCCGTTAAATGAAAAGATGAAAGTTTATTTGTTATTGAATGGTTTTCCATATGTGGACATAAGATCTGAGTCAGATAAGTTATGCAATAAAAAAAAAATGAGTCTAATTAAAAAGGAATAGGGGCAAAAAGGACAATTCAAAGTGAATTAAAAGTTGACAAAATGCCTAAATCCCTAACCCTAATCGCATTTTGTTTTCTTTATAAGCTTTCTTAACTTTTGATTTTTGAATCTTAAAATTCTTAACCCTTATCTTATGAATTTATCCCAAATGAATCATTTTAATCACGTCTTTATGTTTATCATGACCATTGTATTTCCTATAATGGTGTTTTCCTTTTGTTTATAGTTGTAATTTGCTTTCTACATTTAGTAATGGGTCGATGTTTGAATATTTTATTTATTACTGCCAGTGGCCTTTTTCTTTTTTGGTATCATGCATGTCGTATTGTGATGCCATAGCATAGTTATTTTGAATATATTAGGGTATGTGTTTGCTCATGTACTTATGGTCTCTTTTATTTATTGATTACCAAAGAAAATTTCAATGGTTGTTGTAGTGAGTAAAATTTATTTATTTTTTACTATTTTCTTTACTATTTAGGGATAAAATGGAGAAAAAAAGATGGATGACATTAAGGTACATTTACTTATTTATCATGGTGGCAGTATTAGTAGGGAAAATGGATCATATATTGGAGGTAGGTGTCATATTGCTAAAGACTACCTTGATATAAATTTGCTATCATATCCTAATATTATGTCTTATATTAAGGATTTGGAGTCTGAAATTATTAGTGGTTTATATTATAAGAAAGCATATTGTGGATTATTTATGTTGGTTAAAAATGATAGAGATGTGTTAAAAATAGGGGCTGGTCTTATAGATGGAGATAAACTTGAATTTTTTGTTGACCATTATATTCCTGAAGGTATGGATTCTAAAATGAATGACCAGCCTTTTGTTACAGTTGCAAACTACAGTGGTACTTGCTTAGATGAAACCTCCCTAGAATGTGAAATAAACCTTCAATCTGAAAACAACTTAGAATTTGAAACAAACTTACAACCTGACACTAATTGCCACCTGAAAACACTATTGAGGGAGAGTATGACTTTGAGGATAGTGTAATGCTTGAATATGTGACTCATCAAACATTTGATAAGATATATGTAAATGTGCCATATTTAACTGATGATGAAGATGAAGATTTATAAGAAGTTAGGAATAAAGTTAGACAATATAGGATAAAGAGAAAATCTGAGCTAGGAGTACCAACTGCTCAAGAGATTAATATTAATATTATCTCTAATGGTGAGCAATATGAGGAGATGAACAATAAAGATGATGATGAACTTGAAGCTAATGATTAAAGTGATGGAGATGGTAGTGTTTTCATGATAGTGATGAAAATAGGAGTGAATTTTCTGATACAGATGATGAGGTGGTTCATGAACTTAAGTCCAAAGTGAAATCCCAAGTTTAGTTTAACTCAAACTCTACTATTCTTATGTTTTGTTTAGGCACGACATTTAAGAATTTTAAGGAAGTTAGGGAGGGCATTTCTAGGTATACAGTGGTTAAAGGTTGCCCATTAAGTACATAAAAATGAACCAGGGAGGGTTAGGGCTTAATGTAAGACAGGTTGTCCATGGGTTTTATTGGTTAGTGTATATAATGCCAATAATACACTAACTGTTAAAACCTATAACCCACATCATAAATGTAGGAGGGTAAAGAAAAATAATTTTTATAGAAGCACGTTGATAATGAAACATTTCAGGTTAAGAATTATGTCCCAAGTAAGGATAAGACTTAAACAACTTAAGGATTTGGTGATGTCTGAGCTGAAAATGGAGGCTAGTATAATTGCATGTAGAAATGCAAAAAGAAAGATTATCAAAGAGATAATGGGCAACTATATTGTAGAGATGCTAGACTGTATGATTATACAATTGCTATTGGCCAATCAAATCCAGATTCTACTTACTTTGTAAAAACATGTTTTGAAAACCTTAAAGGAAAACCACTTTTCAGTAGGTTTTATGTGTGTCTAGCTGCATGCAAGAGAGGATGGCTTGATGGCTATAGAAAAATTATTGGAGTTGATGGTTGTTTGCTTAAAAGTATATGTAAGGGATAACTTTTATGTGCTGTTGGAAGAGATGGAAATAACCAGATGTTTCCAATTGCATAAAGAGTTGTTCAATTAGAAACAAAGGTCACATGGAGCCGGTTTCTCAAATGTTTAAAGTATGACTTGTCTCTTAGAAAAGGTGATGACCTAATTATTATATTAGACATGCAAAAGGTACTACAATGGTGTCTTTTTATCTTTAAGTGTTGTTATTTATATTAAGGAACCAAAATATTGTTATTTATTATTTAAGTGTTGCTTTTTTACGTGTGCTGATAGGGTTTGGAGATAGCAATGCATGAGGTCTTGCTAGCTACTGAGCATAAAATATGTTCCAAATGCATTTATGCTAACTAGTTGAAAAGTGGAGAGGGGAAAATAGAAAAATTACATTCTGGAGCTGTGTCAGGGCACCATATGTATGGGAGTTAAAGGAAAAGTTATTATATTTGGAGAAGTTAGGTGAAGACATACTAGATGATACACTACATTATCCAATTGAGAAATGGTGCAAGGTTTTCTTTAACATAGATATTAAATGTGATGTTATTAACAAAGACATCTTTAAAACGTTCAATGGTTGGGTTTTAGATGCAAGGTGCAAGTCTATAATAACAATGCTGGAGGATATTAAGATTCAACTAATGAACCGATTGCGAACAAAGAAGAATTCTATGATGAGTTAGATTTCTGATGTCTCCTCTAAAGCACTGGTCAAATTGGAGAAGAATAAGGTGAAATCATATGATTGGAAGATTGAATGGAATAGTTCAAGAAGGTTTGAACTTACACATATAAATGATAATACCAATAAGCACACAGAGGACAAAGTAAAAAGAACTTGCACTTACAGAGAATGGGACTTGGTTGGCATACCTTATCAACATACTATAGCTATTATATATCATGATTTTGAAGAGCTAAAAAATTTCATTTCATACTGGTACTTTAAGGAAACTTACCTGAAGTCATACCAGCATACGATTCATTATGTACCAGGACCTAAGCATTGGCTAAATACTAGGAAAGAGAGAATTAAGCCTCTAAAATTTAAAAGAATGCATGGTAGACCTCAGATAAATAGAAGGAAGGACAATGATGAAGTGAAAAAGACTACCAAGGCTTAACATAAACTACCAAGAACTGGTAGAGTTATGAGCGACAAGATTTGTAAAGAACAAGGTCATAATAGTAGAAGATGCCTTAAAAGGCCATCTGAGGTAATGTTGATGGTTTTAATTATGCTTCTAATTAAAGTTTGGCAAGTTGCTAATATTGGTCATTATTTTAGTTTTGCAAGCTCCAAAGTTGATAAGAAAGAATGAGAAAAATAGATAGTGAATCCTTAAATCAGAGAAATATAACAACAATAAAAAGAAGATCTTTTAAAAGAAATTTTATCAAATAAAGACATCAGCTATAAAGGTTCACAGCCAACCCCCAATAAAGCAGTAGTTGAAAGAGTAAAAAATAGAAGTGCTTTCTCAACCTGTGTTAAAAAAAATTACAAAGGAAAAGGCATATCAAAATCCAGTACAAAAGTTGCACCACCTGGTCAAGGATGCTATGTCAACTTGAGAATTAGAGTTGTAAATTATCAAGTGTAGTTGGTGAACATTAAAAGCAATTTTTAATCTTGAAGTTGATGTGATAGTCAAATTATACTTAAATGCTTACTTTTAATGCAGACATCTACTTCAATAATACCTATATATAGTGGCTATTGAAGAAATACTCAACCAGCAACAACTTCTGACTCAGCTCAAACTTCTTAAGGACCTATAGCTTCTAGGTCAAGACAACCGTCATCAGATATAAGTTTTCAATCAGCATCAGTTTCTAAATTAAGACCACTTTAGTTAGCAATAGGCTCTCAATCAATTGCACTTTCAAAGACATATAATCAATTAAAAGATAAAGACAAAGCAAAAGCTCTGGATATTGATAAGATGACTGTGAAGGACATCTTATTCAAAAGCACGCTGGATGATGTAGCTATGAGGGCAAGAGGGATAAACATCAAAAATGGTGGCATTAACACTCCTATTTGAAAACCATAACTTGATATTGTAAACATAAGTATTTTGGATGGTCTTGGTCTCAGACTCTTTTCAAAGATAGACTAGTATTTGCCTTTTGTCATAGAAAAATAGTTTGAGACTATTCGCATTTAAACTTTTAGAGCTAAGACATATTTAAAATTTCATTTTGCTAAATATTAAGATGTATTTAAAGCTTATAGAGCTTAGAGTTTAATATTAATTACATCATCTTCAACAATTTTATTATGCAATTTCTATATCATACCTCTCGTTTAATGAAAACATAAATTTTAACATGTTTAATTTAGGAATACTAATTGCACAGGTAATCTTCTAAGGATGCACAATAACATATTTAAACTACTAAAATTGACAAATAAGGTTATGGAAATTTACAATACAAACACAAATATAATAATCCATTTCAACCAAATTTCTTAGATTTCAAACTATCTAGCTCATCCTTCAATTGCTCATACTTAATATACATAAGCCTTGACTCCTCCTTCAACTCTTGGTTCTCATCTTTTAAACCTGGATACTGCTCTCAAATAATGCAATCTAAGTATTCTTCTTATTGTTCTCCTCAGTCAGCTTTTCATTCTCTTTTTTCGACACTCTAACATTACTATCCATCATTCTATATTCTAAATACAACTTATCAAAGTTCTCTTCCAACTTATGATACTCATTTTCCAGCCCTTCAATCTCTCTTTTGTACTCATTATATAGTTCATCAATCTTCTCTTGCAATATATTTATCTTAGCTACTTGACAAAGTGCATCATTTCTCTATTTAATTAATTGATTGATGTACACTACCTCATGTTGAGTGTACTATCTATCAACCCGTAACAAATACCTACAATCTTCAATGTATGGAAACATATAATTGTTACATGCTAGGAAAATTTGAAGTTTCAAGTATAAGTAAAAGAAAAAATACTTACACACTTACATTCGGAGAGCCATATCCATAAAACCTTTAGCCTGGATTCAATTCATCTTCATAAACATGAAGTTTAGGAGGATGTCCATAATAGCATACTATAGCTGAATAAAAAAGAACAAGATGCATTTTTTAGAGATCAAATTTAAGAGAGAGTTCAATTTTTTTGACAACATAAAACCTTAAAACTAATTTTTGTACCAAGCAACAAGGGTATTCTTTGGATAATATTGTCAATCTAACGTGGATTGATGAGTTGAAACTTTTTTGCTTATGTGAAGTAGCCGTTTGGAACTGTTAATATGTATGTCAATAAAAGAATGCATTGTACTAAAAATTGAGAGTAAAAGAGTGCGATGTGCTGAAAATTAAGAGTGGAGGGGTGTAATATCAAAATTTTTTTATACAAGGGTGCAATGTAAAAAAAATTAAGAGTACATGGGTTAAAAATGCATTTTTCCTTCTACCTTTAAGAAAATGTTAAATATTGAGGAATTTGAATAGGAAGGTCTAATTTTTGTCTCATTTTATCTTAAAAATATTCATAATTAATTATGAGAAGTCCTTTTTTTAGAAATTGATTTTGATTGTATTAATAAAAGTTGAAGAAAAAACCATTTGGGAATAACTTAAGTGATGAAAAAACCCCTCTCTCCTTATAACTAATACAGCAAAAATAATTAACGGAATAAGAAAGAACAAAAACAAAAATAACACTAGAGAAGCAACAAAGAATCTAGAACTAAAACTAGGACTGCTAACCACAAACAACAAATCGCAAATAATCCTAAATCCAAAACACAGCTATAACTAAAACCACAACATAAAAGCAACAACAAATAGATAAAGCTAAAACCAAAACTCCAATAGGATACCAAAATTGAAGGGAGACATCAATCAGTAAAGCAAAAAATGTAAAAAGTAAATGAATAGATAGGGAAGCAGTAACAAAATGACATATCAACATGAACAAAAGGTCAGCAACTGAGATGGGGCAGAAGTAGAAGCAACAAAAAATGAGATAGAAATAGAAGTAGCAATTTAAACAATAAAGAGCAACCAACATTCTTCAAGAGCTAAAAACTTTCCTTGATTAAACAACTCCTACCTTGACATCTCAAGAGCATAAAAAAAATCTCCTTATCTTTTTAAAATGTTACAACTCTTTCACAAGATAGGAGCTGCTCTTTTTTTTTCAATGAGTAAGAGAACTAATTTACAGCAGCTAGAAATTGAAAAAACAAAGCATCAGTGAACAAAGGTAGTAGAAATAAAAAAATAAATATAAGTAGCTCCTAAAACCAAAAAAATTATAGCAAAAAGAGATAATAGCTAAGAGCTAAAAACCAGTATAGCACCTGTATTTTAGATGTACTGTTCATGTATTATATTTTTATAACATATAAAATCCAATTATGGATTGTATTTTAGTTGGGTATATGCATATTGGTAGAGAGTGGCTTAATTGCAAAGAAAATTTAGAGTGAAATGTCACAATTAAAAGTTATGGGGTATTGAGTAATATACTCATTTCATTAAGGAGCTTAGGAGAATTATGAGGATATTTAGTTATAATTATCTATTATTATTATTATTATTATTATTATTATTATTATTATTATTATTATTATTATTATTATTGTTGTTGTTGTTGTTGTTGTTGTTGTTGTTGTTGTTGTTGTTGTTGTTGTTGTTGTTGTTAGGATGATAATTATAACTTTAATATGAAATTATGAAGAGGAGACTTTAAGGAGGCATTTGGTGAGCTTTGATTGGTTTAAGTGTTTATGTGTATATTTAATTGTATGTGTGAGTGTGTTGAATGTGTAAAGAATTGAGAGGAAGAAGAAGAGTGAGTTTCGAGTGATTTTTGGAGAGCTTTTAATCTTACTCTAGCTAGTAATTGGGAGGCATTAGGAAGTCTTATATCTATTGAAGTCAAGTTGGTAAGCTTTTCTTATGTTTTTGATTGGTTTGAGTTGAGTTTTCTTGGTTGCAATTTCGGGTATGTTTTCCTTTGTTTTTTAGTCCCACTGTTTGTGCCATATCTTGAGCTTTAGAGCTTTGATTTGAGCATGGTTAGATTCTCTAGAAATTGTAGAGAGTTCTCTACATTTCCTATATTTTGAGTTTGGATTGATTTTATTGTTAAGAAGGGAAATTAGGGCCAGACATTTTAATGCTCATGCAGATGCCCTGTTCTACTCGAATGGATTCAAAAATTTATAATTAATTCTCTACATGTGCTAATTGTATGATTTTAGTTGGGAATAAAAGTAGACTCACAGAGGTAGAGTTTGTATGAATTTGGTGATTATTAAATGTGTCTATAATTTTTAAGAGTATCATGAACTTCATATATCAAACATGACAGCAGTAGTATATAGGTTGGTTTGTGAATTTTCTTGTGTGTTGGTTATATGGTGATATCTAGAATTTTAGAACTCCAAATTGAGCAAGGTTAGACACTCTAGAAACTTTAAAGAGTTCCCTATAAATTTTGTATTTTGAGATTAAGCTGATTTTGCTATTAAGGTTGTCTAGCAGGGCTAGGCATTTTTTTGCTCGTACTGTCAGCTCTATTTTGTCCGATTTTAATAAAAAATTCATAGATTATTTTGTACCTCTCAGAATTGAGTAATTTCAATTGAAATTTTTAGTAGACTCATATGACTAGCTTCAATATTATTTTCAGGTCATTGGACTTATGTGTAAATTATTTAGATATATTGAACCTTGAGTATGGAGTTGCACTTAGTTGCATTTAAGTGCAAGTGTCATGTAGCTATATGAATTGATGTATGAATTATGTATAAGAGTTGATAAAGGGAAAGAAGGCACTCCTAATTAAAAGAAAGACCCTTTTTAAAGTAAGGAGCACTTGGAGGTAAGTAATTACTTACATATATACGTATATAGGCTAAACTCTATTGTGTATAATTGTGTTTTCACTTACTAAAGATAAATGAATTGTTAATTAGTGATTGAGGATGTATTGTTAAGATGATGATTTATTGTGATGCAATTGTGTTGATTATAATATGGAAATGAATCTCTATCTTGTTGTATATTGATAATGTGAGGATCGGTTGCCAAATGATGATGTTGGCAAATGATGATATGTGTGTATATTGTGGCATATCGTTAGTATATGATTAGTTTACTTTTGGTATATGAGCGGTATATTTTCCAGTTATAATTGTGTATGTTGAATGCTATTGATGATGACTTGTTGAGATGCAATTGCATGGAAATATTATTGTGTTATATTAGTTGTGTTATATTTCACTTGAAGGTGAAACATGTAAGGAATGTGAGGATGTGTGATTGTGAGATGGGCAAACTGAGCCAGGCATATAGCTACCCATGTGAGAAGTGAGACTGAGCCGGGTGGATAGTCTCACTAATGGATATTTAATTAATATTAAAATATTATGTGACGGGCAAGCCGAACCGGGCGTATAGCTACTTAAAAAATGATATATGAGATAGTGAGATTGAGCCGGGCAGATAGTCTCCACTGAATATGTGAGATGGGAAAACTGAGCCGAGCATATAGCTACCCATAAATGATATGTGTGAAGTGAGACTGAGATGGGTGGATAGTCTCACTAAATGGCCATTTGATTGATGTTAAAGTTGTGAGAAATGTAGCCAATGAGGCTAAGTGTGAGGTGTTTATATGAGGATGAATCTGGCCGGATAATGAACAGTGAGAATGAAATATAAATATGTGAACTCTTGAAATATTATGAATTTAGTTATGAGTACCAAATATATTGTTGAATATGATTATGTGGATACTTATTGGTGTGGTGATTCACACGTACTGTGAGTTTATGCTTTTAAATAAGATAATGTATGAATGGGTGATGAAGTTAATGAAATTATGAATATAAATACTTCAAGCTTGTGTTTGATTGTGAATTAGGTGTTAGCGAATAAATTTATGATGTGTGGTATGTTTTTAAGGTGTTTTTAAGCTTGATTTGAGTTGTGTTCAAGTATGGAATGGATTGTAATGCATTTGGATGACCAAAAGAGGGTTTTAGCCAAGGTTGGGCTGCTCATAGGTTGCTCACGACTGTGAGGAAGCAACAGTGAGCAACCCAACCTTCTTTGAATAGTAATTGGCTCCTCTTAGGCTGCTCACGGTCTGGCTCACGACCATAAAAAGGCTACTCACGGTCGTGAGGAGTCAACTGTGAGGAGCCCGGGTTGTTCACTCGCTTCTTCTTCATTTAGACTCCAGTACACACTCAATGTAATGTTAATGGTAGTGGAACTTTATGGTGATTGTATGTAGAAGTATTAGAGGATTGAAGGACTATTTTATTACCTTTAAAATTTACTTTTGGGGATGATACTTAATTAATTCATTACTTATGAGTTTGCTTTATGTGTATAGTTGTATTGGTGGTTACTTAT
This sequence comes from Macaranga tanarius, assembly GCA_949673435.1. Taxonomy (NCBI): domain Eukaryota; kingdom Viridiplantae; phylum Streptophyta; class Magnoliopsida; order Malpighiales; family Euphorbiaceae; genus Macaranga; species Macaranga tanarius. Next base: position 4,854 of record CATIWO010348020.1, on the reverse strand, counting down.
TGAGTTGCAAGCTCACCCTTTTGCGTTGAAAATTTTTAGAATTCGATTAGACTAGAGTGTGAAGCTTGCTTTGGAGTCTTAGGAGGGCTAAAACGAGTTTGGTGCAACCGACCTTCATCTTGCATATCATGTTGGTATATTTATATGATATGGTGTAGAAGTTTGCATATATTAATATATGAGAAATGTTAAACATTGAATACTTTGATCTAATATTTGTATGTAGAAATAAGTACATTAGAGGAAAGTTTCTCTTATGCCACGTGTACTTGTTTGATTATTATCACATGTATGGTAGTGATTGTGGGACATATACATAAAGATGAGATAATTACATCAGTTGTGATTCATGTTAACCTGAAAGCATAAGTGGAGAATTTAACCTCTTATATTGAACATCATATTTAATATCATTTCCTTTGGGTGCTAAATTCATATAGTTGAGAATGATGACTTCACTTCATCTTTATTATTAGACTCCCTTTATTCCTCAATCGCTTCACCGTTTGATCTAAAATTTCTATCGGTTCTTCTATATACATCAATCTTTCAGAAATCTCTATCTCAAGCTTTTATATCACATGACTAGGATATGATCTATACTATTTCAATATAAAATATATTATAATTAGATAATAAATTTCTTGGCAAATCCAATTTATATGCCAACGGTCCACCTTCTCCATAATTTCATACTGTCCTACATATCTTAAACTCAATTTTCCTTTCCTTTCAAATCTTAAAATTTCCTTTTTAACCTTCTCAATCATATGAATTTAGCACCAAAGGAATGAATCACATAAATGATACTAAATATGATGTTCAATATAAGAGGCTAAATTCTCTCCTTAAGCTGTCAGATTAACATGAATCACAACTGATGCAAATATCTCATCTTTATGTATATGTTAAACCTTAGACATAAAAGAACAATTGTTCCTATTTGACTGACATACGTATACCACACCTCTTCAATATAGAGGTACCAAAGCTCTCAGATTTAAATTTAATTCCTTTATAACATATAGAAGCTATAACCATAAGATTTTATTCTTCTTTCAGTGCTCCTAGTTAGTTAAGACACATAACAATATATCATGTAAGGATGAATATTTTACTCATGCCAAAATGAGTAATTATACAAGAAAAATTGAAGCTTTATTTATATATATTACATGCCATTAAAAGATCCCAAAGATTATGCAAATTTGATAATTGCAACTCTTACCTCACACTCATAATGTTTCTCTAACTACTTATAAAATCATTTCCACTCAACCATTAAATTCCTGAAACTCAAACAAACATTTAAAAATAAAATCTTTACTCACAATAATACATGTCAATTCCATACTAGAAGAGTATAAATTTAATCAATAAACAATTTAGTACACATCATATGAATCTCATATCCCAATATTTTATTTAATATTTTTATTTATTTCAACAATAGGGATAACATATCGCAAACATTCACATAAATTCAAAAATTCACACTTTCATCTCTCAATCTCATTGTTTGATATCATTTCACATAGTCGATAGTCACAAAGCCAATCGACAACATAATTCTCATAATGAACACAAATCCAATCGACATCACAATTCATGTTGCTACATTCAATCATAATCCTCATAACAAATACATCAACCTTCTCCTAGTACGCAATTATTAAGCATATTGTAGCATACTAAAATATTATCACATTCTATATCACAACTCAATATTCATAATTCATCCAAGATACTCATCTTCTCAAGCTCAATCACCCGTAGGTGATAATAAGTATAATTCTTTCATTTTATTTGTTATTAATATGGATTTATATCATTCATATACATTTCTTAATTTATCAATTACTAAGATAAGATTAATATTCAATTAAAAATATTACATATCATTTCATCTTATTCATAATATAATAATAACTACTTATTAAAATACTTTTCACCTCAATATTCAAACACTATTGAAGAATCTTACTCATTGATGACATATGTGCATCTGGTATACCATTCAATCCAAACGACATAATCACAAATTCATACCTTCCATTCCTCAATTACGAATAATTATTCTTCATTAAGTTACTATTGGATTGCCTGTAATTATTGCTAACCTCATACTACTATCCTTTTCTCTTATAGACTAAATTGATGCTCCTTATAATGAATTATTCCCTCTAACAATCTATCTTTTTAAATTCTACCAATTCCATTAATGTGTACAATGAAATCAATATGGATACAACTTTTGGAATAATTCCACTTCAAATCTATTATTCGGTGCAAAAGTAGTTCTGATATTTCATCTAGAACACATTAGGAAATTCTCAGATTATAATTACATCCATTACCTTTGAAATAATCTTTATCAATTCCTCAGTATCGGTAAGCTTCATGCCCATCTCAATCTATAACATCTGTGTCCTAGAACCGAATTACTGTTCATTAATAATAATTAAGAATGTTATTACTGCAGTTAATTTAATTTGATGATTGGAGTTAATTATCAATTGTTTGAATAAATAATTTAGAGTCAATTAGTATTATGTGGAGATGTATTATATTATCACTTAGGTTGATATTATTTCTTTGAGGAAAGAAGTCTAGTAATTTAAATAGCTAATGAATGATGAAATTGAAAGGAAAAAGAAAAGACTAAAGTGAAACAAATGGGAAATGAGTGAATTAAATAAGGAATGAAGAAAAGAAGAAGGACTAGAGGAAGGAGAGTAAGAGTTGTTAGCTTTCAACAGTGGAAAGCATGGCTAAGGAAGATGAAAAGGAGGAGAAAGAAGAGGTGACCGACAAAAGTAAAAGAGAAGAGAAAGAGGAGAAGAAAAAGAAAGAAAGAGGAGGAATTGTGCTCTGGAAACCCTAAGGAAGAATCAAGCCAGAATTCAACAGAATCTGCAGGAGAAAACAGTGAGTGGATTTGTGAATTTTTGATTTTAAGTTTAAGTTGATTCTTGAGCAAATTTTGTGAAAAATGCTTTGGTTTTGAAGATTTGTAAGCTCCAGAGTATATAAGTTGTGTAAAGCATATCTTTAGAGTATTCTGAAGTTATATGTTGGTGAATTGAGTAATCTGTGTTAAAATTTTAAAAATATAGTCATTTTCTATAAATTTTCGTGACTGAGATTGAGTTTCTGGATTACAGAGGTGTGTGCCTGTACGTACAGAAATGCGTCTGATCTCCCCAGAGGCATGCGCCTCTGGGCGCCTCTTCTATATGCGTGCGCCTCTTCACTGTTGAGTGGCACCTCTTCCCTTGCATGTACAGAGGTGTGCGCCTCTATACAAGGGCGTGCGCCTCTGCAGAAGAGACGTGCGTCTCTGCAGCTGTAACGTGCGCCCCTGCAGTTATGACGTGTACCCCTGCAGCTGAAACGTGCGCCCCTAGCAGCTGAAACGTGCGCACATGTGCCTCTGTGGCTTAGATAGGTTCCCCGGAGACCCGTTTCACGACTCAATTGACTGGAACCCTCGAACTTTTGACCGAAAATTCACTTTTAACATTTAAATAATGTACCAGAACACAAAAATGGTCGAAAATGCTATTTATTGATGAAATGACCTGGAATTCTTAAGTTTTAGACAAAGAGACTAAATCTTGTAAATAATTAATAATGTAATGAATTCTATATGAGAGTATATATATGTATATGTATATGGGATGAGTTGGGATGTTGAGCTGGTCACTCGTTGATAACTATCTTTGGGACAGCGCAGGGATCCAGAGGTGCCTTTGGGGCGGATCCTTATGGTTTATATGTATGCATACGATGATATTGAAATGAAAATGTGTTTGGGCTAATGTAAGCCATGGAAAGAAAGATGAAATGTTATGTGAGGATGAGAGATGTTGTATATTGTTATTTTTCTTCGGGGAAAGGGTTGAGATTATCTATGATGAGATAATTGAGAATATTGTGAATGATAATAATGATGCAATTGTGATGATCAACTCTCAACCTTAATAATGATTGAGGTGTGACATCCTAATAATTAAAAGATGAAAACTGTTGTGATAACCAAATATTGCGAGAATCGCTATTAGAGATGTCAAGGGAATAAGGTTTATTCAGCTTTGAAATTTCAAGCTATTATAGATTTGTGTTTAATTATGTAAGCATTTTGGCTATAATTTTATAATGATTTTTATTGGATAGTTTTAAAGGAATTAAGGATTCATTTGATGTTTTGAAATGCTTTGAGCTCTATTTCAGAAAAGAGAAAATTATATTCTTGATTGATTGGATTTATATTAAAAAGGGTTTTATAAATTGAGTTTTATCGCTGGGAAAATAGTTCAAGATGGTTTTGGTTTGACGATTTGTCATAAAAGATATTTTTGCTGCTCATTGGGTAATTTCTTGTGAAATTACTCACCACCGTTTTTAAAATGATTTTCCCAGATTGAGATAGTAGCTAGCGCTGGAGGAAGAGATGATTGTACATTGGTCTATAATGAAGTCTGAGATTTCAGAGGAAGAGACGTTTGTTCGATACATAGTACGTCATGATGCTGATACAATACTAGCCTTCAGTGTTGTAGTACAGCCACCAGGTGCTGATGTTCTTTATTCAGCTATTCGTGGAGATCTTTCTGATGGTAGCTACACTATCCTTAGATTTCTCTATGCCACCTCTACAGATGTTCAGGTCACCCTCACATGGGTGTGATGCAGTCTTGTGGATGAATCAGATTTTGGCTTTTTGCTTACAGTCATTGCCTACGCCCTTAAGAGCGTGTCACCAGAGTGATTCTTGAGCCAGTGGGCTAGTTTTGTTGAGGGTTAGACCTGGGCATGTGCTGTTGATGTATCTACCATTTCCACTCTTCTGTG